>CABFPE010001007.1:94686-125489 GCA_900660155.1 Hofstenia miamia | reverse complement strand
GCATTCGATCTTGTCTTGCAACATGTCAGGGATAACCGCACACCTTTTGGTGGTATTTTGCTAATGGGAACTGGTGACTCTAAGCAGCTTAGTCCTATAAATGGTCAATCCGTTTGGATGTCAACAAGCATGCTGACATTGTTTAGAGTCATTCAGTTTAATGGATCAGTTAGAGCAGCAGCTGATCAAGATCTACAGCTCATCAATGAGCTAGGACGAAAAACCGAAATTTCTCAACCTGAAATTAGTCTTTATCAGCAAATTGTTAACTCACGCTGCAATTTTGTTGATGATTGGTCTCAGGTGCCCAGACTTAGCGTGAAAATATTTGGGAAAAGAAAAGCCTTGCAACAGGCTATTGAGCAGCATTATGCTGCAGTGCGCAGGGATAACAGCATTGATAAAGTTGAAATAAGAGCTGTTGATGAACACTCTTCTTCTGGTGGATTGCAATGGTCTTTGGCTAATGCATTTTCGATTAAAACACTGAATTACTTTGCTGAAGAACCTGAGGTTCTGCTCTTATATAAGGGCGCTTGTTTAAGATTTACCACAAATAATCGAATTCATGGTTATTCACATAACCAAATTTGCGTAGTGGACTCTTTGCCAGGTGATGTTGCTAACCACTCACCTTTTTTTGCTTTTGTTGCTCCACCTGGGGTGAAACGTATCCCTGACAACAATGATTTTATAGCACACGGTTGGAAACGTAGGGGCATTAATTGGCTTAGTACTCCTTTAGTTCATACAAGTCAAAATAGGACATTATTTAAACGTCATCAATATCCGGTCACTCCATATGGAGCCAGCACCATTCATCGTGCGATGGGAGACACAATTCCCATGGTGGCCACACAATTGTCCTCAGTCAACAAAGACTATGAACTTTGGGAAAAGCCACAGTTGGTTGTGCTAATGTCACGGGTACGCTCACTGTCTGACATCACCTTTGTGGGTAACAGAAACGACACTTTAAGTGTCATTAACAAATTATTGCAGCAACATCTACCTGGTGAAGAGTATATTGACGCAATGTTAAAACAAATTAGCCTGACTCGAAATAGTGGATTTGAAGTTCCGGTAGTCAACAGAACTTTACACCCTTATCGGCCTAGGGATGTTGAACTACCTCGCGACAGGGATAACTACGTTGTAGTTTTTGTATCGATGGACAGGAGAGAGATCTTTTACATTGAGGCAACAAAATGTATTACCTCCTCCTTAGACAACATGAATAGGGGCGGTGGCCCACCTAGTACAGTGAAAGTATGGGCAGTTTATTGCTTCATTTCAGGATTTGGCACTATGGATTCTGCAGATAGTTTTGCAATGGAATTAAGGCAAATTGCACAACCTGTAAATGCTCAGCGTATGCAGGACTTTGCCTATCAGTTAGCAGAACGCCATAAAAATTCTGGAGGCAATAAACTATTATTTGTGATATGCAGCAAACTGCATTAATTGTGACGAAAAATATATTACATGCAAAGCAGGGATAGCATGCAGCCAGGGATAACTTATGCTTAGGCATGTTGGATTGAAAAACCAAAAATAGTTAAGGCAATATTAGTAGCATCTGCAAACACTATCAATGGTTAAATTGACGAAAGATGGATATGACGAAACTACCAAGGAAATAGTGAACTAAATATTTTGCGACTTTTAATTGCAAGTTTAGTTTTTCACAATTATTTCCTTCTGAAATAGGCATTTATGTCTATTAAGATTTTGCGCAGGGATAAGCAATTGATTTCAATTGTTTTTAATGCAGGGATAACATTTATTTACAGTTGGAAAAGGGATAACTTCGAGATGGGATCCCCTGTGACCTATTCGCGGGGATTCCGGATTATCAGGGATAGCACTGTTTTGCTATGTTTATTTTTTTCTAGACCCGCATTGCAAAATGTTAGATAACCAAAAATAAAAAATCAAAAAAAACAAAAAAATAATTTTGTGCGCCAAAGAGGATAGGTCCGAGACACAAAAGTGTACACCTGCGCATGGGAACAAAATGTATAGCATTTTGGCTAAAGTCCTCTTATTTATTTTAGGTTGGCAAGAGTGTGATGTTCATAGCAGTTAGATGGAATCAATAGATCATGATAATCCCAAAGATCACTAAAGCCGGCCTCGTCCCGGCTTGGGATCTTTGGGACCCCAAGATGTTGGAAGTTAATGATGATTTCGGAATCCGTTTTTTTGACATAACATATATTATTTGTTGCTCTTTTTCTTACATGTAAAATATTTAATACTTATTCTTTAATTTTCATAAGTAAATTTTGTATTCTATAATTCATTTTCAACAAAAATTGGAATCAAAGTACTTACTTTTTTTACATCTAAATAATTAAATAATTTCTAAGATTGTATTTTTAAGTCATTGAATTATGCATGTTAAAGAGTTAATTAAAATGAGTTTGCAAAAATGATTAGAAATTGTTATTGCTTGTAAAACATTACTGTATACCTTTCTTAGATTAGAATGAAATCGGTACAACATATCCTTAAAATCAGGATTAGTATATATATATATATATATATATATATTTTGAAATTACATATATTATATAGTTTTTGTGTGCTTAATTTGCTTCATAAAAATCAATTTTAATTAATAAAATAGTAAGTTTTTAATTGGAGATATTGCCAATATTGATATATTCTTTATATTTTTAGATTTTAAGCTGGTAAATAGTGAAGTTATAAATAAATAATGTATTATTTTGATATTATGAAACTGTCAAATTAAGTATTAAAATACACTTTCGATATAAACAAATTTATTAGATTTTTACGAAATTTTCAAAAAAAATTCCAAAATATTCAAATTTAAAATTTAATATATTTTGAAAAATACATATATATAACTTAATAATTTCGCATTACTAAAATATAAGCATAAATAAAAAAATATCTGCATAAATAAATCTTATCAATCAAATAAACAAAAGTATCTTGCCATTAGGCCTAACTCTATATTAAACTAAATATTGAAAACTAGCACTAAACAACTTCTATTTTATCAAATAAAAATTTATTTCTAAAGATTAAAGTTTTTTTTAATCAAGAACTTAGACTATAAAATATACATAGATCGAGTATGCATGTATATAATTTTCACTCAGGTTTGCTACTATTCATTTCATATTAAGTTCATTTTCCTATTGCTGTTGCTATTTAACGACTGAACTCTACCCACCTTTGACCCACTAGAGCCCTTGCTCTATTAATTTTTGAATAATGAAAAATACGATCCAATCTAATAACTAGGGAAAAGTGCTATTGTTGCAACACAAGTTCAATAAAAAATTTTTAAAATCCAGTATTTGTTGACTGAGTAGAACGCAATTGAATATATGGTAGTGAGGGTGAAAAAAATGTGAAATTATCATTTCATCGTCATTTTTGTAAAATAATTAGATTCTCATGAAAGTTAAGTGTTAAGACAATATCTACAGATTGGAATAAGCTTTTGATTGTAGTGTAATATATCACACTAGCACTAACAAAAAGTCGCAAAAACAGTTTACTCAGCCAATCATTGACCAAATACTAGATTTTAGAGAAAATATGAGTAACAACAATCGCAATTTCCAAATACATTGATCTTACACTTTTAAATTGCGGTTTTTTAATGTAAGAGTTAATTATATGTCAGAAGTCTACAAGAAATTTAAATCATCAATAGTTGTTGAAACTTATCATAAGATCTACAGAATTTACTGAGTACATTCACTTGAATATAGGGTAAGTTCTAACAATTCTTTAGAAACATCTACGTTCTCATTCCTGTACCCCGACAAAATAGATCACACATTGAAAAGTTTATAAAAAAAATAATGTAATTATGCTAAATAATTAATTCACAATAACCAATTGATATCATTTTTGTTTGAAATTACTTGCTATTGCAGTCTTGAAATTTAACGCTATGATAACATCTTTGGAGAACATATTATGCAAAAATGTTTTTTTAATTTCAAAGATTAAAAGCACTTAGACATTAGAAGGGTGGGACCAAAAACACTAAAACACAAAGTTCATAATATGTGAATTTTGAAGACGCTTCTGCCCCAAAAAGGAAATAACTATTGATTAGAGTCCAAAATTTTGTATTTTAGAGCAGACCATAGTTCTTTGATGTTGATCTAAAATTTCTTTAACATATTTACGAAAACATTTTTTATATGAGAGTTTACGTGGAGGATTGGAATTGTAGGAAATCTTATGCATGCAGAATAGAATGGCAAGAATGGCATGTACGATATTAAAATTTGAATTGATTGCCTCTGCCAATTCATAATGTGTTTTCAAAATTTTGGGCTTCTCTTGCCTTTGGTTGATCACTCCGAAAATCATTCTGATTCAAAACCTAGTTAATTTTGAATTCAGAAGTTTCAAATTTAAATAATGATGTTTAGCTAAAATATAATGCTAGTCATTTTTTAAGTTTTGCTGTCAATTATATATTACATGCATTGAGCTAAATAAGCATTTGTATATTTTATATATATATATATATATATATATATATATATATATATATATATATGTTTGTGTAAACAAAGAATAGTTTATAATAAAAATTTTCAATTTAGGGTTAATGTTTATTAAAACAGCTCTAATCAAAATGAAGTGTTAAAAAATGGCAAAAATTAGTAATTTACTTGAATGTTGAAATTTCGTATTTATTTTCCTAAAAGGCTTTGTAAATTAGTGCAACAAATGAATTTTTATTAAAATAAGTAATGATTTCGTTTATATTCAATTTAATATTAAAAGTGATTGAACCATTTTCACCTAAACTTTAGTTTATGAGAAAATGGTTCCTCAAACATCAGAAATCAAACAACCACTAAGCTTCTTCATATACATGTAATATCAATAATACAATATTCTTTCAAAATATGACATCGTTTGCTTTTAAAGGTATATCTTAAGTTTCCATCCAATGTTAGTTCGAAAAGTTGTATATATGAAATATTAATTTGTATTAAATCAAAAGGACATCATTTGATGGAAATGGAAGTGCTGAGAACCTATTTCATTCTAAAAATATTAACTTTCTTTATTAGAAACATCTAAAAACCAAATGTAGAAAATTTTACATAGATCAAGAGAGTTGCATATTATGAATCAATAATTTTAATTTTTTATGAAATTTATAGAACACATTATAGAATAAGTGCTGTACTAACAGTCGGATTTTGAAATTTGTAATTCTCAGTTATTACTATGCTAATATATAAATGAATGTAATACTAGCGTAATTAAAAGCACAGACCCACAGGCTAAATAACTTCATTTAGTGATATTGACGTTGTAATTTAGATATGAAATTAAACAATGTTTAAATTGCACATTTTAGCAATTTCATTGTACATTAACTGAAATGTGTATGCAGTAACTTAATTACAAATAATACCTAATTTAATATTCAGTTTTTGCTTTGTTATTTTGATATTTTCTGAATTCAAAAAACAGATATCTTAGATTTTATGATAAAATTAGGCTAAATATCAATTATAATTCAATGTGTAACATTTTGTTTGCCTAGAATAGTCGAAATTAATGTTCAGAATTGTTGTAACAATATTAAATGCATGTTCTACAGAGTTAAAAAATTTGAATACAAATATTATAGGAATATATTTAAATTTTCTATTTGCCTTTTGTTGTCGAATTTATTGACTTATTATAGTCGAAATTAAAGTTTGGTATGAAAAAACTCAGAATGAAATTGAAAACATTCTATATAGTTCAAAAATTTAAATACAAAAATTTATATAACAATATCTGATAATTGAATAAACTAACAAAGATATAACATTCAGAGATAAATTTTAATAATTTTGGCTTCAAAATTAAATACTTCATAATTAAATTTAAAATACGATATTGATTTTAAATAGCTTAAATGTTCAAAATATAATTAATGAAACAAACAAAACAATTTACTACAACTTAACAAACATATAAAAGAAAAATGTTTTTAAATTCTGGAGTCAACAATGATGGGTAAGATAATACCATCGTTGTCATTAGAGTTGATTCCTGTTAGCTTCAATTCATTTATGACGCCATCCTCAATTGCCTTGTGTGGCCGCAGTGCCGCAATGTGAACATCGTTAATCTCAATAAATTCGCCCTCTGAATTTTCAGCACATTTGGTCCAGCCGCATATATCCCACGATTCAATTATTCTAGTGATGCGCCTCACTGCTAATCGCAGCTCCACAATATCAATATGTTCAATATTTTTCCTCAGAATGTCATCGGAAATGAACAGCCTAGCTAAATATGCTGAAAGATGGGGTTTGGTTGAAAGACTTTTCCCATTTAAAAAAATATTAGTGCTAATGACAATACCTCTGATGGATTTTCCAGTGCAGACAGTGTCTCTACCGTCACACATTCTGCAATGGCATAAGTCCGGCACGACGTTGACAGACTTTAGCTGAATTTGTTGATCAAAAAGACGAAATCCAAAAAAAGCGGACGAAAGACGTACTGCTGGGATTTTTGCTTCAATTGCCTTTGTTAAATGTGACAACAAAAAAGGGAAGCGTGTGCAAACAATTTTGTTGTTTGTGTCTGTTCCAAAATATTCAGAAGATGTTGGTTCTAAAATACAGACATTGCTGCCAATTCCAATAGCAGTTGATGTGAATAATTGTGCAGTTTCTTGTAGCGAGTGTGTGAAAAGAACAAACGTTTCTCCATCCTTATTTTCAATTAATACTATTAAGTGACAGTAACTCTGTTCTCTTGCAATTATTGATCTCTTTCCCTCCTGCTGCTTCATTCGGTATACTTGCGCTGGCTTCTTTGATTTGATGATGTGCACTATAGTGGCAAGAAGGCACATATCCTCTCCGTCATTAGATACCTGTGACACAGAAATTTGCGTGGCAGTTTGTGAAAGTTTATATAGGGAATTCAAGTAACTCATTTTGCAATATGATAAATCGTTAGATTTGTGATTTCTTAAGTATTGATAGTTTTAATCTTATTGGATGCTTGTAGCTAGTTTGTTTGAAGTATTTCCGACATTCCAATAAAGTTTTCAATTGGTTGGTGATACAATCATGATTGTTATTGAAAGAGTAGATTAGTGAGGATTAACTAGGTCGCAATTTGATTAGAAATAATGCTCGTAAGCATTCATTGCGGTATTACGTAGTAATGCTAACCGCACTGGACTTGTGTTTACCCTCATCCAAATTGTGCAATGTAATTGTCATATTCCGAAAATGCCTAATGAAGCAATCGATTTAATTAACTAGTGTGCATGAATTTCACAAAACAAGTTCATAATTTAAACACATTTAAAGAAATGAAACAACAATTTTGTATAAATAAATACTGTTTATATAATTTCATTAAAAAATTTTGCAATTTCAATTTCCCTCAACCCAACTTCAACTGAAAAAGGCGCTGACTTTATATGGTGTTGAATAATTCTATAAATGTTTTAATTTTATAACTAAGCAAATGATATATTGATTCAAATTTTTTTTAATTTCCTGGAAATATTGACTGTGTGGACCAGGCTAATAATAGTCAAGTGGTTGAAAAAATTCAAAAAATATAATTCTTTGCAATTTAATAAAAATGGCTCATTTAATATGAGTCCTACATATTCTTAATGGTGTAATATAAGTAATATGTCTCAATATCGCTTATAGAAAATTCATAATGGGTAAACAAGTTTATCTTAGAAACTTTAAATGTATATATATATATATATATTGTTATCATTTTGTTATCATATTGATCAAACAGGAATATTATTCTTAAGTAAAAAAGAAAGAAATTTGAGGAGCAATTTCGCTGAAACATTATAAACATATTAATTTGACATTATCATAGGATTATTAGTCATGCAGAATACAAATAAACAAAGAATTATAGGAAAACGGATTTCTTTAGGTGCGACATATGTGTACCAGCAAGCATCAAAAAGGTAATAGAATGAATTTCAAAATCGATCTCTCAGGTTTGAAGATTTCTATGTGGTATTACCACACTACTCTACTGCTAAAATGTTGATGTATGCAGGGTCTTAGTCTTGAAATTCGAATATAGATTATTGGGATTTAATTGGATCTCATTTTTATCGCGCTCTGCCCTGTCCTACCCGGATTTGGCCTGCCGTGATTCTCCTTGCCGGCCGCTTAATCGTGAGTCAAACTTATTCTAATGATAATAAATACCACGTGGCCTTAATGCTACATCTTTGGCATAAAATTTACCCTTGACAGATTTTACAAACCGTTCCTTCAAAATAGGAGAAATTGCAAGACCAAGTAGAAATTTCTAAGTTTTTAACCTTAAAATTACTACTAAAGTATTTAATGCTAAATATTCTTTGAAATTAGTAAATACCAAAGTCAATTCAGTTAATTAAATAAATAATCTTGAATACTACGCAATGTTCAAAACATCATAATTTAACAGATATTTTTCCCACTAAACGATGCAAATTTTTCGATTACAATGAATCCAGAAAAAGTTTGTACAGAATGTAAATTGGTAAGTTTTTAGTAAGATGTGTAATGTAAATGAATAAAAATCAAACAATTTCAAACAGCAATTGCCTTGGATTCCCAGCAATTTTGTTATTTGTAAAAAGAGTTAGCGCTATGTCCAATTATGAAACATGAATGTTTAAGTTTTACAGTTAACACTAATTGCCTTGAAAACATTCATGAATGCAAATTTTGTCTACTAAGCGGTTAAAACATATATTAACACTTTATGTCTTTCCTTCGGTCACGATTACACTGTCTATTCTATTGTATAATAGGAATTAAGTCATTCTTTCAAAAATACAATGAAACGTATATTTATGGACATTATCTAACTCAAGGAATGAGCAATGATTGTGACTTGTGTTATATAAGCCTACATTCTTTTGTATTGAGTGAATTCACTGGTTACTTGGATATTGCTACCACAATCCTTAATTTTGACGTGCAAAGTTTTGCAATTATGGTTTTAAGATGAAATATTTAATTCTGATGTCTAATATAATTTTAAAAATATTTCATAAATACTATACAGATTTCAATTGATATCTACTTTTTCAATGAAAAATTTGCAAAATGAAAAACCAAATTAGAATCCAGTAAGCTCAACTTGCTTGCTAATAGTGTATGTTAGACAAACTATTAAATAAATTGAATAAAAATTTCATTCACTTTTTTATGCATTTATCTACATGTATATAATAATATTAATAGTCAGAAGCAATTTATTGCATTACAAAAAACTAGTACAAACATTTTTATTACTAGGCTACAAACTAAATAAATATGCATAAAAATTATATATATATATATATATATATATATATAAGCTATTGTGTCAATATGTTTAAACATTAGAAACAGCAGCCTTTCTTCCTTTGAGACCCCGGAGGGGTGGATCAAGTGAAGAAAGGCAATCGAAAACCAAATTCCACAAATTTTCTCCGATCTTATCCCAAGAACCTCAACATCATTGTGATGTTGTACCACTATTAAAATTCACTTTCTAACTTAAATCCAATTACTAATACAATGTTTTTATGACATATTGACATTGTTTCAACTTTATTCAACTTTAGAAACATCAAGAATCCTAAGGATCTTCAGGATTTCTGAAGGTTTTCACAAAGATTTTTCTAATCAATGTTAATTATTTTTGTTTGCTATGAAGTTCAAAGCCCTGAACTATGAAATTTACTACTAATTACTATGTACTACTCATACACCGACCTCAGACTTCAACTGGGTGGGTGGCGTTTGCCTGTTAGAGGTTGTGTGAGGCTTCAGCCGAACTATTTTTGTTGCTGTTTAACCGGTCAGCGTTAAAAGGGGTGCTGAAAAAGTTTGAGCGCAAATCGCGTCAGAATTTTCTGAAATTTTGCACAGAGTAACTTCGATCGATATCAGCTTTGGAGCCAAAATTGCTAAGAACGCTATTCACTTTGAGGGTACCCCCTACCCCCTCAAAATCGGTCTACTTTTGCGTTTTTTCTGATTTTCGGGTTTTTGCTAACGGCCACCCCAAAAATTTTTGAAAGTGCGGGATATATTAAATGCATAATAAAGTTCGATCGATGGTCTATTTATTCATGTAAAAATATTTAATATTAGATAAAAACTGACCGAGCTATAGCCGGCCAAAGTAGGCCAACTCAACAAAATTTTGCAAATTTTTTACGTTTTTTGGCTCTAGCCCATTCGATCTTGCGTTTTGGGCTTTTTGACCTTTAAATGAAATCTTCCTCTAGTGTTGCTCGTTCGAATGAGCTATTAATATCTAAAATCCATGGACTCAAACTCCCATACCAAAATTTCCCATTTTGCCTACTTTGCTGTTTTTTGGCCGTTTTTGACCAATTTTTTTGCATTTATCCAATATTGCGCAAAATCTTTATTGCGAAAAATTCTAATTTTAATATAATCTTGAATCGCATCAGAAATAGATGTTGTGTACAAATTTTCAAGTCATCATACCTTAAAGTTCCGGAGTTATTAGATCAACAATTTTTTCACAGATTGCTAAAAAATCACTCACTGACCAAATTTAGGCGGCAATAGCTCAATGAGTTTTAAACGTATTTTCAATCTGTTTTCATAGTTAGATGCATCAGAAATAGGGCTTCCGAATGATATATAGGATGTTAATATTTGACAATGACAGGCCGAGAAACAAATTTTAAATCTAAAAATTGCGATCGCTTTTCGTAGAATTTCAGCTAATGTCAGAGATTTGAGCTCAATTGAATGCAATTATACACATAGAAAGCCCCGACTATTTAATAGTACTCTTCTATAGTAGTAGTTACTTATGATATCAAATTTTTAACTTCATTTAGACAATGTTTCTTGAGATATCCGTAATATATGCATTATATATATATATATATAAGCTAGTGGGGCAATTTGTTTAAACATTAGAAACAGCAGCCTTTCTTCCTTTGAGACCCCTGGAGGGGTGGATCAAGTGAAGAAAGGCGATCGAAAACCACATTCCACTAAGCCTACCGGATCCTAATCCAAGAACCTCAACATCATTGTGATGTTGTACCACTATTATATTTCACTTTCTAACTTAAATCCAATTAATAATACAATGTTTTTATGACATATTGACATTGTTTCAACATTCTTCAACTTCAGAATCATCAAGAATCCTAAGGATCTTCAGGATTTCTGAAGGTTTTCACATAGATTTTTCTAATCAATCTTAATTATTTTTGTTTGTTGAGTAGGAACAAACCTTGAAATATATATTTTTACTAATTACTATGTACTACTCATACACCGACCTCAGGCTTCAGACTGGGTGGGTGGCGTTTGCCTGTTAGAGGTTGTGTGAGGCTTCAGCCGAACTATTTTTGTTGCTGTTTAACCGGTTAGCCATAAAAGGGGTGCTGAAAAAGTTTGAGCGAAATCACGGTTAGAATTTTCTGAAATTTTGCACAGAGTAACTTCGATCGATATCAGCCCTGGAGCCAAAATTGCTAAGAACCCTATTACGTTTGAGTATACCCCCTACCCCCTCAAAATCGGTCTACTTTTGATTTTTTGCTGATTTTCGGGTTTTTGCTCACGGCCACCCCAAAAATTTTTGAAAGTGCGGGATATATTATATGCATAATAAAGTTCGATCGATGTTCGATTTACTCATGTAAAAATATTAGAGATTGGATAAAAACTGACCGAGCTATAGCCGGCCAAAGTAGGCCAACTTGACAAAATTTTGCAAATTTTTTACGTTTTTTGGCTCTAGCCCATTCGATCTTGCGTTTTGGGCTTTTTGATATTCAAATGAAATCTTGCTCTAGTGTTGCTCGTTCGAATGAGCTATCAACATCCAAAATCCATGGACTCGAACTCCCATACCAAAATTTCCCATTTTGCCTACTTTGCTGTTTTTTGGCCATTTTTGACCAATTTTTATGCATTTAACCAATATTGTGCAAAATCTATGTTGTGAAAAATTCTAATTTTAATATAATCTTGAATCGCATCAGAAATAGATGTTGTGTACAAATTTTCAAGTCGATATACCTTAATGTTTCGGAGTTATTAGATGAACAATTTTTAAACAGATGGCTAAAAAATCACGCACTGACCAAATTTAGGCGCTAATAGCTCAATGAGTTTTAAACATATTTACATTCTGTTTTCATAGTTAGATGCATCAGAAATAGGGCTTTCGAATGATATATAGGATGTTAATATCTGACAAGTACAGGCCGAGGAAAAAATTTTAAAACTAAAAATTACGAACACTTTTCGTAGAATTTAAGCTAATGTCAGAGCTGTAAGCTCAACTTAAAGCAATAATATATACAGAGAGGTCCGAATTTATAATAGTGCACTTCTATAGTAGTAGTTACACATGATATCAAATTTTAAACTTCATTTGAACAAGAGTTCTTGAGATATCCTCAATATATGCATTATATATATATATATAAGCGTGGGGCAATTTGTTTAAACATTACAAACAGCAGCCTTTCTTCCTTTGAGACCCCCGGAGGGGTGGATCAAGTGAAGAAAGGCAATCGAAAACCAAATTCCACAAATCTTCACCGATCCTATCCCAAGAACCTCAACATCATTGTGATGTTGTACCACTATTATATTTCACTTTTTAACTTAAATCCAATTAATAATATGATGTTTTTATGACATATTGACATTGTTCCAACCTTCTTCAACTTCAGAATCATCAAGAATCCTAAAGATCTTCAGGATTTCTGAAGGTTTTGTCTTACAATTTTAAGTTGAAATCAAATTATTTTTGTTTGTTGAGTAGGAACCAACCTTGAACTATATATTTTTACTAATTACTATGTACTACTCATACACCGACCTCAGACTTCAACTGGGTGGGTGGCGTTTGCCTGTTAGAGGTTATGTGAGGCTTCAGCCGAACTATTTTTATTGCTGTTTAACCGGTTAGCCATAAAAGGGGTGCGTCCAAGGGATCTCAGCAAATCACGCTTAGAATTTTCTGAAATTTTGCACAGAGTAACTTCGATCGATATCAG
Source organism: Hofstenia miamia (assembly GCA_900660155.1). Classification (NCBI taxonomy): domain Eukaryota; kingdom Metazoa; phylum Xenacoelomorpha; order Acoela; family Hofsteniidae; genus Hofstenia; species Hofstenia miamia. Next base: position 112,426 of record CABFPE010001007.1, on the reverse strand, counting down.
CCCTGGAGCCAAAATTGCTAAGAACGCTATTCAATTTGAGGGTAATTCCTACCCCCTCAAAATCGGCCAGTTTTTAAAATTTGCAAATTTTTTCGAATTTTACGCTCGAACCCCCCAAAAATTTTTGAAATCGAAAAAACAAAAAAAGGTTGGTCCTAGACCTATTGATCGCAAATCGAATGGTGTATTAAGTTTAAAAATCGGATAAAAAGTGACTGAGCAATGGACTACTAAAAATGGTCTACTTCGTAAAAAAATGTCAAATTTTTGCGGTTTTTCGAATCAAGCCCATTCGATCTTGCGTTTTGGACTTTTTGACCTTTAGATGAAATCTTCCTCTAGTCTTGCTCGTTCGAATGAGCTATCAACATCCAAAATCCATGGACTGGAACTCCCATACCAAAATTTCCCATTTTGCCTACTTTGCTGTTTTTTGGCCGTTTTTGACCAATTTTTATGCAATTATGCAATATTGTGCAAAATCTTTGTTGCGAAAAATTCTAATTTTAATATATTCTTGAATCGCATCAGAAATAGATGTTGTGTACAAATTTTCAAGTCGATATACCTTAAAGTTTCATAGTTAGTAGATCAACAACTTTTATGCAGATGGCTAAAAAAATTAAGCACTTACCAAATTTAGGCATTAATAACTCAATGACTTTTGAATGTATTTAAATTCTGTTTTTAAAAATAAATGCATCAAAAATAGCGCTTTCCAATGATAGTTTGAATTTTAAATTTTGACAGGTTGCGGCTGAGTAATAAATATTTTAATTTAGGAAATATGCCCATTTTAATAGAATTTTAACAAATAATAGAAAAAGTTCAAATTAAAAAATTAATTATATTGACAACAACTCTAAATTTCACATAGTACATACTTAACGTTATTAAAACTTCATCTATGCATTGCATGTTAATATTTGACATGTCAGGCCGAGAAAAAAATTTTAAATCTAATACATTTTTAGTAATATCAAAATAAACTCAATTGTCAGTGATGTTAGCTCAAATGCAATCAATTATATATACATAGAGAGGTCCAAACATATACAATATATATATATATATATATAGAATATTCTTATTAAATAGAAATAAATTTAAGTTTTTTCAATAATTCATCATAACATATCTTGTATTTTATTTATTGTTCTGACTAAACATAAAAATATACATATATACATGTAATGTATATCTTATTATAATATATTGGTTTGGTTAATTTGTGTTGATAAGCTACTCAATTAGCCTGGGCGGTAATCACTATTGTTCTTTGTTAGTGGCCACTGCCGCTACGGTGCACTAATTAATTAATTACCAGTCGTTTCACCGTGGGTAGGAAGCCTTAACCGCAAAACTTCGCTTTGAAGTACGGGCCACTGATTAATGCTTTGATGGCGGCCGCACCTTTGAATAAATAATGTATATAAGGCCCCAAAAACTTCAGTCAATCGCCTCATCGAGTGCCCAGAACAGCATGCCCAAAAAAGCTAAACGCAAATCTAGCACTGCTAAGTGCCCAACATGTGGTGGCTTTCTAAAGTCTGCTGAAGAGCCTTGCTCTAAATGTCGGAAATTTGAACTGTCCTGCCGAACAGTTAATAGCGAAGTGGTTACTGATCAGCCTTGCAGATCAAATAGCGAGTTGGATTGTCCTTCGGGGCTTACAGGTACTGATCAGCCTTGCAGATCAAATATGTTGGATTGTCCTACGGGATCTAATGACGAAATGATTGATGATTTAAATACGGCATTTATTGAAGATGTGCCTAGCACATCCGAAATAGTTTTTTCACATTGTGAAAACTGCCTAAGGGTAGCCACGGATGAATATCCGTTGGACTTAACCGAAGTTGATCTATGCAACATGATACAGAGAAAGTTCTCTAACCTTGTTTTCATTAACAACAGGAAATAGATACAATTTAGAAAGTGCTTTGCTTTGCACTGAATGCACAACTTACATTAGTCGTGGTGATAAAGGAGAATGGGTTAGTGCATGGCCCTCATACATTTGCTATATTTTAGTAAATGGTACAAACAACACAAGGGAGTTTTGGGCTTGCTTGCCCTTAACATTACGGAAATCTTGGATTCTAATGAAATCTAAATTTCATATAGAATTCAAAAACTATGACGAAACAATGCCCAATGCTTATTTTATTGATATGACGCAAGTCATAATTGACGGAAAAGCAGTTATATCTGCAGGCAAATTAGTGAATTTGCGAAAATGGCTGAATGAACATCCTGTATGTTCTGTACGTTGCCCCTATGGGTGCAACGAATTTGTCGAAAAATGTGGCTCTGTGCCTTTTATAGTACTTTTGAAAAACTTATGCAATGGGATCCCAGATTTTGGGAAATTCGAAAATAGGCTTGTCGGAATCCGTCCTGATTTCTTGAAAGAGCAACTATTTTTAAATAAATGGCGAATAGGGCCGTGTGTAGCAATTGTACAAGAAAGGGGTCTTTGTCTATTAACGTGCAGAAATTGCGATGGTGGGCGAATGCAAGGCATGGTACACTTACCACCAAATCCCGTTTTGGGAAATTTGCCTCTACAGCATTCTGATAGATTAGCCCAAGCACGATTGATCCCCAGAGTTTATAAAAACACACGGTCCGGGACTACGTCCCACACTTATCAAATGTTGCGGGAAGAAGGCGGTTATTCTGGAATGTCTAGTTTCGCAATTTCTACAAATTCTGAATACTGGGGCGAAGGTGACGATGAAAGTTTTCGATATGAACGGGCGGAGGCCTTGATTTTAAATCATAGACCAGATGTTCGTGCATATTTTCGCAATCGAATTAATAGTGACTACAGATTAGGATTTTTCATGGAAATGGCAAGACACCGTGTGTCTTTGAAATGTCCGGTTGGATCTGAGAAAGCTGCAGCAGCAGCCGCATCAGGGACATATATTTCATTAAATGATGCTGTAGAAATGCGACGTTCTCAGCACTTAGAAAGCAGGGATAACACTGTAGATCATGCGATCAGGGATAACAGTGAATCAAATTTAGATCATGCGATCAGGGATAATTTGATATCGGAGCCTTTATGGCCAACAGTGCTTTGCACACTTCAAATAAGCGACGGGTATGGACATAAAGTCCATTTAGATCTGAATGTTTTTAATGGCGATTTTCGCCTGCTGTGGATTACTTGTAATATTGCTGCATTTTTTGGCAACATATGGCAAAAATTACATAATGTAGTGACTGAAACTCCTAATTGGCAAGGGAAACTACTACGCTATATAACTAAATTATTAGGCAACAATGTACGAGCACCTAGAAATCATCCTTACAAGCATTTCCTATCTAGAAATGAAATGCAAACTGCTCTCAGGGAAGCAGCAATAGGTGGTACAATTCAAGCTCAAGTAGCAAGCCTCTTTGCGTCACTACCTTGTGTACAGTCATATTTCGCAGTCAATATGCAAGATTTGATTGACTTTGTGTCAGAAACCAGGGATAACATCGTATTTATTTACAATACTGGTCGGCGGAGGTCTGCGCTAGATTTCCCACCAGAAATAATACGAAATGACGAAAAATGTGGCAACTTTGAGCTGCGGCACTTGTGTCACAGTGAACTGAACTTGAATGATTATGAAAAGTGGTCTGGGAAGTCAGCCATGCGCAATGGCGGACAATTATGCAAGTGGTTTATAGATTCTGTTCCAGGATCTACAGAAAAGGTAGAGCACTTTAGTGATGGCATTAAAAAGTGGCATTTGGCAGTATATTTTTACTGTCCAGATTATAATGTTGATGCATTGCGACAGTCTTTCTTACAGCAAATGGGTAATGAGATTAGAGCTGTGTGTGAAGAGCATGGGTTTCCGCTAACCAGGGATAACTCTCGCACAAAGTATAAATGTACAGCTTTGCAAAATGACCGTCTTTGCAATTTAGTTAGTAAGTGGAGATGCCCAGCTGTAGAACCATGCTCATCAGCATTATGTCGGCGACATGGGGAAGCCACCAGGGATAACACAAATACCTACCTTTCTGTTAGACCTCTGGGACGGGTCTTTGTTGAAGTGGAACCCAGTCCACCACCTTCTGATTCAGAATCTGATTCTGAAATTGTTGACGATCACAGGGATAACTTTGAAGGATTTATACCTTTCAGTGATAATGAGGATTTGGATTATGCAACCAATCCTGGCTTATATGGTGTGAATGAGCCTATAGCTACTTTAGGCAATGATTTCTTAGAAACTAACACAGCAGAACCGGAAACTAATTTTGAACCATTGTCGACACACGTACAACATGGTCACATACTGCTAAATAGGCAATGTGGTTTATTGCAGAGGTCAGGCCAACGGGTAAATGTTAATGCAACTAGTGAGAGATTCTTACAAAATATAGTTGCAAAGGGAAGCGCGATACCTTTGTTGTATCCTGAAGCTGGACTCTTCCCTAGTATTTGCTGGAAACAAAACCCGGATGGTTCATATGTTGGGGCAATACCACAACCTTTATGGGGCGGGACTAAATCCAATAAGCAATATGGAATATGCAGTCTAAATGATCATGTACGTGCTAGATTAATGGATCATACAACATTAACTGGGACTGATCCCAACTACATTGCATTTGGTTTTGACATTTTGTCAAACATAGGATTGAGATACACTTGTTCCACGTCAGCTCGGAATCAAAGTTTTGAGCATTTATATAAAAGCGAATCGGGGGTGTCAAATCCTTTCAATGGCGCTGATAGTAGAGATAGGGTGAATGAAGTGGCGGCATTAATTGCCAGGAACAACGTAACATATTTTTACACTCATACCTGTAACCAGAGTGAGCACTACGGGGTCGCCCCCATTTATAATCAATGCCAAACTCTCATTGAAGAGGCATATGCATTTCCAGACGTGCAGAGGTCCCTTAGGCAATCGATCATGCCTCAGTTAACGAGGTCTTGGGAAAGGGCTGCCGTTTATCACATGGAATACATCCGGGATAGCATTGAAAAACCTTTAGGCGAAATTGTGCATTTATGGTACAGGTTTGAGTGGCAGACCAGTGTAGGTAACTTGCCACATATTCATGCTATCATCGTCACAAAGGATAGTACACATAGTCAGGTTGCTCAAAACCGCGTTTCCTGCTCACAACGGGACATGTTCTGTTTAGAACATTTTAATGCATGGGTAGACGAAGGTCTTATTACCAGTAATGACCAATTTCTTGACGCATATGAAAAAGCAGCAATCATTCAACAACATAGTTGTGAGAATTCCGGCTATCGTTGTCATAAACGGACAGTGAATGGGGAAAAAGTGTGTAGAGTGCCCAGACACATGCCGTCATCTGATTATTATGTGGAAGAAATAAATGTTAACCACACTGCAGACGCAATTGCAGTACTGAAAGCCATTGGGCTTACTGACGAAAAAGGAAATTTGAATAAAGAGATTTTGCCTGCAAAATGGCATTATCCAGCTCAGCCAAGGGAAAACTGGAGTCCATGTAATGCACGGTTGTTTGTTGCAACTCTGTCCAGCCAAAACCTACAGTTGACAGATGTGTGGCTTGAGTCACGATATATTGCAAAATATGTCGCTGGCTTTGATGAACAAGCTTTAGTTCATATTAAGAGCGGGGATAACCAAGATAAATTGGAAGTGGAGGCTGATGGATTGCACAACACTAAAATTACAGGGGCTCGAATGAATGCTCAAAAGGAATTGAATGAAAAAATGGAACGCGATCCATCTCGGGAAATGGCATCTTTGTTGCCCATCACAAAGATGTATTGGATGTCCTTGGGATTAGAAATAGTCCACCCAGGTGTCCAATTTATTAGAATCTCAACAGAAACAATTGAAATGAGACAGAAAAGTGTGCAGTTTGATTCGTCAGCTCACATTCTTACTGTCCAAGGTCTTATTGAGCCCGTCCGGGCCCGTCGGGATGTTCTGGCTTTGCCACAACATAGACAATTTACCGACAACCAAGTTTTGATTATAAAGGATCACCTAGCCAGCAGGGTGAAAATGGATAACGTGACGCTTTTCTCAGTTAGACCTCCGGAATTATTGTTCATTGATAATCTTGCTGATTATCTGTGCTGGTTTGCTTTGGGGAACATGTCAAAATTCCGTACGGGGCAAGGTCTTTCTGTGCATGAAAAGTATCTAGACAGGGATATTCTGAAATGCGCGTGGATTGACGGGTGTGGGCGCGTCATACAAATTCGCCCCAGTGCTTTGGCAAAGTTTATGGAGTGTGTAGATTTTTCTCACACACCGCAAGCATTAGATATACTGCAATCTGGTCTACTAAATGATGATTATTTGCCCGCAGCAATACATAATAGGCATGGGGAACTATGGGCACGGTTTGTTTATCCTAATTGCGAGTATCCAACGGCTATTCCTATACCAGTATACTCAAACATTACACCGCTAAATCCCTTTAAGTTCCTAGTACATGTGGTATTAAGCATGGGCCGTTTTGAGACTGAGTTAGACCTTTTTGCAGTACCTTCATTAAGACATAGCTTTGTCAAAGCCAAATTAATCAGGGATAACGCTACTATTGATGATGTTCATGCATTACTTAAACGTTATGTACTTGAACAATTAATGTACCTGCCAGGAGGTACCAAAATGTTTGACCGCTTTTTGGTCAAGGCTTATGAAGCAATCAGGGATAACGTAATGATTGATCATGTTACTGTACATGAAACACCGGCTGTGCTACTACGCACTGTGCAAAGTCAAGCTTCGGCTAGACTAAAGGAAGAGATACATCAAATGAAAGTCAAGCTAGTGGACGCTCTCTATGATGAGCAAATTGTTGGATTGCCTGATCATGATGCTTTGGTTAATGCCTCAGTTGAACAACCTGTACAGTGGGTTCCTCAAATACAGAGAGCCAGGGATCAAACACGGGATTCCTTTGAGGAACAAAGGTATGCACTGAACATTGCCATTGCAGCCATAGATCAGTTTTTGAATGGAAACGAAGCTTTTATTAAGCTTCCACTTTTGAATGGGCTGCCTGGCAGCGGAAAGACGCATGTCTTAAAACTAGCTTGCTTGTATGCAAGATCTCAAGGATTAAATGTACAGATTACTAGCCTCCCATCGCAGCGGTCTTTGGCATTAGGGGGTGCTCATTTGCATCTTTTAGTGCCATTGCCAATTTTAAGTAAGCAGCATTATAAAATAAATGTGGTGACTTGTGCTGAACGCACAATAAAGCGATTGAAGCATCGGCCAGATGCATGGAACAAGTTAAGACGAATTGACTTGCTTGCATTTGAGGAGATTGGTTTGCTCACAGCTGAGCATTTAGCAGCAGTCGATCTTGTCTTGCAACATGTCAGGGATAACCGCACACCTTTTGGTGGTATTTTGCTAATGGGAACTGGTGACTCTAAGCAGCTTAGTCCTATAAATGGTCAATCCATTTGGATGTCAACAAGCATGCTGACATTGTTTAGAGTCATTCAGTTTAATGGATCAGTTAGAGCAGCAGCTGATCAGGATCTACAGCTCATTAATGAGCTAGGACGAAAAACCGAAATCTCTCAACCTGAAATTAGTCTCTATCAGCAAATTGTTAACTCACGCTGCAATTTTGTTGATGATTGGTCTCAGGTGCCCAGACTTAGCGTGAAAATATTTGGGAAAAGAAAAGCCTTGCAACAGGCTATTGAGCAGCATTATGCTGCAGTGCGCAGGGATAACAGCATTGATAAAGTTGAAATAAGAGCGATTGATGAGCACTCTAGTAATGGTGGATTACAATGGTCTGCTGCCAATACAAGAACTGTGCAGTCATTAAATTATCATGCTGAAGAACCAGAGGTTTTGCTCTTGTATAAGGGCGCATGTTTGCGGTTTACCACAAACAATAAAACGCATGGTTATTCACATAACCAAATTTGCGTAGTGGACTCTTTGCCAGGTGATGTTGCTAACCACTCACCTTTTTTTGCTTTTGTTGCTCCACCTGGAATTAAACAAATCCCAGGTAGAAATGACTTTGCTGCACAAGGTTGGAAACTGAAAAATATAGCGTGGCTTACAACTCCAATTGTACATTCAAACAGTCCTGGCATTTTATTTAAACGGCATCAGTATCCAGTTACCCATTATGGGGCTAGCACTATTCATCGTGCAATGGGGGATACTCTGCCTTTAGTGGCAACGCAGCTTTCGAGTGTACAAAAGGATTACGAGCTATGGGAAAAGCCTCAGCTAGTGGTACTTATGTCCCGAGTGCAGTCATTGTCTGATATTACCTTTGTGGGGTCAAAAACTGAAACGTTGGCAGTCATTCAAAAACTATTGCAGCAACATCTACCTTGTGAGTCGTACATAGACCATATGTTAAAAGAAATTAGCCTGACTCGAAATAGTGAATATCAAGTTCCGGTAGTCAACAGAACTTTACACCCTTACAGGCCTAGGGATGTTGAACTACCTCACGAAAGGGATAACTACGTTGTAGTTTTTGTTTCAATGGATAGGAGAGAGATATTTTACATTGAGGCAACAAAATGTATTACCTCCTCCTTAGACAACATGAATAGGGGCGGTGGCCCACCTAGTACAGTGAAAGTATGGGCAGTTTATTGCTTCATTTCAGGATTTGGCACTATGGATTCTGCAGATAGTTTTGCAATGGAATTGAGGCAAATTGCACAACCTGTAAATGCTCAGCGTATGCAGGACTTTGCCTATCAGTTAGCAGAACGCCATAAAAATTCTGGAGGCAATAAACTTTTATTTGTGATATGCAGCAAACTGCATTAATTGTGACGAAAAATATATTACATGCAAAGCAGGGATAGCATGCAGCCAGGGATAACTTATGCTTAGGCATGTTGGATTGAAAAACCAAAAATAGTTAAGGCAATATTAGTAGCATCTGCAAACACTATCAATGGTTAAATTGACGAAAGATGGATATGACGAAACTACCAAGGAAATAGTGAACTAAATATTTTGCGACTTTTAATTGCAAGTTTAGTTTTTCACAATTATTTCCTTCTGAAATAGGCATTTATGTCTATTAAGATTTTGCGCAGGGATAAGCAATTGATTTCAATTGTTGTTAATTCAGGGATAACATTTATTTACAGTTGGAAAAGGGATAACTTCGAGATGGGATCCCCTGTGACCTATTCGCGGGGATTCCGGATTATCAGGGATAGCACTTTTTTGCTATGTTTATTTTTTTCTAGACCCGCATTGCAAAATGTTAGATAACCAAAAATAAAAAATCAAAAAAAAACAAAAAAATAATTTTGTGCGCCAAAGAGGATAGGTCCGAGACACAAAAGTGTACACCTGCGCATGGGAACAAAATGTATAGCATTTTGGCTAAAGTCCTCTTATGTATTTTAGGTTGGCAAGAGTGTGATGTTCATAGCAGTTAGATGGAATCAATAGATCATGATGATAATCCCAAAGATCACTAAAGCCGGCCTCGTCCCGGCCTGGGATCTTTGGGACCCCAAGATGTTGGAAGTTAAGGATGATTTCGGAATCCGTTTTTTGACATAACTTATATTGTTTGTTGTTCTTTTTCTTACATGTAAAATATTTAATACTTATTCTTTAATTTTCACAAGTAAATTTTGGTTTGGTTTTTCAAAAAAATTTAGAAATTATTAATTTTTCTAAAACATGAATTAGATTGCGATGCATTTTTCGTGTAGGTATAGCTTAGTCTAGTAATAGAAAAGTTTTATTTTTGAATTGTTGACTAAATCTTTAATACTTTATTTTAAGAAATTAGCTATATACTATCCACCAATTTATGTTGATAATCAAAAATACAAAAATGTGAAGATATTCGATTTTTCCTGAACTTTTTTCTTGCATTAAATAGTGCTTCAATTTTAACAAATTTGTAAGGAAACTTAAATTTCATAGCTAATTGTTCATTTTGAAATCCTTCTTTTTATATTCAAAAAATGTTTAATTGGCATCAATCAGTTTTTATTAAAAACGCACTTTCATGTAAAAATGTTATTAAAAACTCAGCATTCATTTCTCGTTAAAAATTTAGTAAAATTTTCACTACAATCCACTTTCAAATTGAGACTATTTTCTTACATTATTCAGAATAAGAACTTTGCTACTAAATAACATATTTGTAAATAATAAATATTTCTATATTATAGCTAATAATATATATTATTATATAACGTTTTTCATTGTTAAAATCATTTACCTCGCTTGAAGCAGATGCTTACATATTAAATTTTACAAAAATACCAGTTTCAGCAGTTAATATAAATGTATACAATTACAAAAATTACTTCAATTTATATCATCTTTATGCAACTGCGAACAGGTTTCACAGCAAACAAATTGAAATTTCGTTTATGCCTTTGACTGACAGCAAATTCTATAAAAATGATAAAATTAATTAGCTTCATAAAATTACAATTCGAATTACTAAATATAATTAGTCAACTTATACTCTTACAAATGTTATGTATACATATACAGCTATGACTTAGAAATATTTTATTCTGTATTTCGTAAAGTATACAATTGACGAATTCTAAAATAAGAAGTTTTATATAATTTTTAATACTTAGCATAATATTGAAATTAATTCAAAGATGTGTTTTATTTTATCCACATTTAAAATTTACAGAAATAATATGCACACGAAATTTATTATTATATACAAAAAGATATAATATAAACTAGAAATATAAAAATTTTATATATATATATATATAAGAATATTTTTAAGTGAATTTTATTCAGATCATAGATGAAGATTAGATATTGAACTATTAAGAACAGTTATTTATGAAATTTTGTATAAGTAAGTACATTCCTTACGAAAATTGTAGTTTCATGATAAACAGAATTTTATATTAAAATGATTTTCATCCTAAAATGATAGTAAACTATGAAAATTGTAGATGGCATACATTAACGTTAAGATCAGACAATAGAATTATTATTTCTTAATAAAATCAATCAAATTACACTTTTTGTAACCTAACATATGCATTTGATTGAAAACAGACCGATATTTCTATGATCGTAATTCGCCCGGGACGGGATGCGGCAGGACTGTGACACAGAAAATGTCCTGCTTTTATTATTTATACAAGCATTGTATGCTGTAACTTAACAAACAAAAAAAAGATGTGTTAATGTGACATATAAATGTTTAAAAATTTTTACAATCTGATCAAATTTGAGCATATGGGGTCATCCAAAAAACGTTTATTAAGGTCAAAAAATTACTAAAATACAGAATTTCGACGGTTTTTGTTAAATTACTCTGACAAATCGAGCTCTATCAATTTCTGATATTTAAATATTATCCGCAAAACATATTGAGATTTCGAAATTTGCTTGTTGCATCTTAATACAATCAAAATTCATAAAAGGCGACCGTACTTTGTAAGCCATTTTCGTATAACATAGACCAATTTGAGGGAATTTTGAAGATCAATAATTTTTTTTATAAAAAATACTAATGTTATAGTCTCTAACAATGCTTTTTTGACTAGTACGGAATGAGTATTATATAAAAAAAAATTGTTGTTTTAATTCTATCAATAGTTCTTGAGTAATATCATTATGATCTTCAAGAATAAGTGCAATAATATGGAATTAGTTTAGAGTAGAGTGGTGTAAAACGTTAGAATGATTTCTCTTTCTGCATGAAGTAATTAATGTGGATCAAGTAAATAAATGCTAAAGAGATTCTAAAATAATAATTCTATCAAAAATCTATCCCAAGATCTTCATCATCATTGTGATGTTAGAACACAATGGATGTTCACTTTCAAAACTATCTCCATTCATAAAAATAATGTTTCTATGACATGCAGATCATATTTCAACCTTTTCCAACTTCATAATTCCTTACATGTTTAAAATCCCCAATGTTCCTGAAGTTTATACTAAAATTTTCATTTTTTTGAATATTATAGTTTACTAAGTACTAATTTTTCAGAACGTAAATAAGAAAACGAAATATCTTTGAAATATTAATTCAACTTACCCATATACTCACATACATATACATACACACACCGTAGGTACTAACACAAATACACCCAGCGGAGTTCAACTGGGTGGGTGGCGTTTGCCTGTTAGAGGTTGTGTGAGGCTTCAGCCGAACTATTTTTATTGCTGTTTAACCGGTCAGCGTTAAAAGGGGTGCTGATAAAGTTTGAGCACAAATCGCGTCAGAAATTTCTGAAATTTTGCACAGAGTAACTTCGATCGATATCAGCCTCGGAGCCAAAATTGCTAAGGATGCTATTCACTTTGAGGGTACCCCATACCCCCCCAAAATCGGTCTACTTTTTCGATTTTTCTGATTTTCGGGTTTTTGCTTACGCACCCCCCAATAATTGTTTAAAGTGCGGTATATATTATAGGTATAATAAAGTTCGATCGATGGTCGATCTACTCATGTAAAAATATTTAAGATTAGATAAAAACTGACCGAGCTATAGCCGGCCAAATTAGGCCAACTCGACAAAATTTTGCAAATTTTTTGCGTTTTTTGGCTCTAGCCTATTCGATCTTGGGTTTTAGGCTTTTTGACTTTCAGATGAAATCTTCCTCTAGTCTTGTTCGTTCGAATGAGCTATCAACATCCAAAATCCATGGACTGGAAGTCCCATACCAAAATTTCCCATTTTGCCTACTTTGCTGTTTTTTAGCCGTTTTTGAGCAATTTTAATGCAATTATCCAATATTGTGGAAAATCTTTGTTGCGAAAAATTCAAATTTTAATATATTCTTGAATTGCTTCAGAAATAGATGTTGTGTACAAATTTTCAAGTCGATATACCTAGATGTTCCGGAGTTATTAGATGAACAATTTTTACACAGATGGCTAAAAAATCACGCACTGACCAACTTTAGGCGGCAATAGCTCAATGAGTTTTCAAGATATTTAGATTCTGTTTTCATAGTTAGATGCATTAGAAATAGGGCTTTTGAATGATATATTGGATGTTAGTTTCTAACTAGTACAGGCCGAGAAAAAAATTTTAAATCTATAAATTACGATCGCATTTCGTGGAATTTAAGCAAATAGCAGATATTTAAGCTCAATTGAATGCAATTATATACATAGAAAGGCCCGACTATTTAATAGTGCACTTCTATAGTAGTAGTTACATATGATATCAAATTTTTAACTTCATTTGAACAAGAGTTCTTGAGATATCCTCAATATATACATTATATATATATATATATATATGCTAGTGGGGTAATATGTTTAAACATTACAAACAGCAGCCTTTCTTCCTTTGAGACCCCCGGAGGGGTGGATCAAGTGAAGAAAGGCAATTGAAAACGAAATTTCACTCAGTCTCCCCGATACTATCCCAAGAACCTCAACATCATTGTGATGTTGTACCACTATTAAAATTCACTTTCTAACTTAAATCCATTTAATAAAATGATGTTTTTATGACATATTGACATTGTTTCAACCTTATTCAACTTCAGAATCATCAAGAATCCTAAGGATCTTCAGGATTTCTGAAGGTTTTCACAAAGATTTTTCTAATCAATTTTAATTATTTTAGTTTATTATGTACTTAAATACTTTGAACTACTATGAAATAATATGTACTATTATTTACTACTCATACACCGACCTCCTAATTTCTACTGGGTGGGTGGCGTTTGCCTGTTAAAGGTTGTGTGAGGCTTCAGCCGAACTATTTTTGTTGCTGTTTAACCGTTCAGCGTTAAAAGGGGTGCTGAAAAAGTTTGAGCGAAATCACGTTAGAATTTTCTGAAATTTTGCACAGAGTAACTTCGATCGATATCAGCCCTGGAGCCAAAATTGCTAAGAACGCTATTCACTTTGAGGGTACCCCCTACCCCCCCAAAATCGGTCTACTTTTGATTTTTTTCTGATTTTCGGGTTTTTGCTCACGGCCACCCCAAAAATTTTTGAAAGTGCGGGATATATTATATGCATAATAAAGTTCGATCGATGGTCTATTTACTCATGTAAAAATATTTAAGATTGGATAAAAACTGACCGAGCTATAGCCGGCCAAAGTAGGCCAACTCGACAAAATTTTGCAAATTTTTTGCGTTTTTTGGCTCTAGCCCATTCGATCTTGCGTTTTGGGCTTTTTGACCTTTAGATGAAATCTTCCTCTAGTCTTGCTCGTTCGAATGAGCTATCAACATCCAAAATCCATGGACTCAAACTCCCATACCAAAATTTCCCATTTTGCCTACTTTGCTGTTTTTTGGCCGTTTTTGACCAATTTTTATGCAATTATCCAATATTGTGCTAAATCTTTATTGCGAACAATTCTAATTTTAATTTATTCTTGAATCGCATCAGAAATAGATGTTGTGTACAAATTTTCAAGTCGATATACCTTGAAGTTCCGGAGTTATTAGATCAACAATTTTTTTACAGATGGCTAAAAAATCACGCACTGACCAAATTTAGGCGCTAATAGCTCAATGAGTTTTAAACATATTTACATTCTGTTTTCATAGTTAGATGCATCAGAAATAGGGCTTTCGAATGATATATAGGATGTTAATATCTGACAAGTACAGGCCGAGAAAAAAATTTTAAATCTAAAAATTACGATCGCTTTTCGTAGAATTTCAGCTAATGTCAGAGATGTAAGCTCAACTGAAAGCAATTATATATACAGAGAGGTCCGAATTTTTAATAGTGCACTTCTATAGTAGTAGTTACACATGATATCAAATTTTTAACTTCATTTGAACAAGGGTTCTTGAGATATCCTCAATATATGCATTATATATATATATAAGCTAGTGGGGCAATTTGTTTAAACATTAGAAACAGCAGCCTTTCTTCCTTTGAGACCCCCGGAGGGGTGGATCAAGTGAAGAAAGGCAATCGAAAACCAAATTCCACAAATCTTTCCCGATCCTATCCCAAGAACCTCAACATCATTGTGATGTTGTACCACTATTAAAATTCACTTTCTAACTTAAATCCAATTAATAATATGATGTTTTTATGACATATTGACATTGTTTTAACCTTATTCAACTTCAGAATCATCAAGAATCCTAAGGATCTTCAGGATTTCTGAAGGTTTTGACTAACATTTTCAATTGAATTCGAATTATTTTAGTTTGTTATGTACTTAAAGACTTTGAACTATATATTTACACTATTTACTATATAATATTAACTATACCGCGATCTCAGACTTCAACTGGGTGGGTGGCGTTTGCCTGTTAGAGGTTGTGTGAGGCTTCAGCCGAACTATTTTTGTTGCTGTTTAACCGTTTAGCCATAAAAGGGGTGCTGAAAAAGTTTGAGCGAAATCACGGTTAGATTTTTCTGAAATTTTGCACAGAGTAACTTCGATCGATATCAGCTCTGGAGCCAAAATTGCTAAGGACACTATTCACTTTGAGTATACCCCCTACCCCCCCAAAATCGGTCTACTTTTGATTTTTTGCTGATTTTCGGGTTTTCCCTTACGAACCCACAAAAAATTTTTGAAAGTGCGGGATATATTATATGCATAATAAAGTTCGATCGATGGTCGATTTACTCAATTAAAAATATTTAGGATTGGATGAAAATTGATGGAGCTATAGCCGGCCAAATTAGGCCAACTCGACAAAATTTTTTAAATTTTTTGCGTTTTTTGGCTCTAGCCCATTCGATCTTGGCTTTTGAGCTTTTTGATCTTTAGATGAAATCTGCGTCTAGTCTTGCTCGTTCGAACGAACTATCAACATCCAAAATCCATGGAGTGGAAGTCCCATACCAAAATTTTCAATTTTGCTTACTTTGCTGTTTTTTGCCGTTTTTGACCAATTTTTTTGCTATTAATCAATATTATGCAAAATCATTATTGCGAAAAATTCTAATTTTAATATATTCTTAAGTTGCATCAGAAATAGATGTTGTTTACAAATTTTCCAGTAGATATACCTAGAGGTTCCCTAGTTACTAGAACAACAATTTTTTTGAAGATGCCTAAAAAATCAAGCACTTACTGAGTTATGGCGTTAATAGCTCAATGAATTTTAAGCATATTTACATTCTGTTTTCATAGTTAGATGCATCAGAAATAGGGCTTTCAAATGATATATAGGATGTTAATATTTGACAAGTACAGGCCGAGAAAAAAATTTTAAATATAAAAATTACGATCGCTTTTCGTAGAATTTTAGCGATTGTCAGAGATGTAACCTCAAATTATAGCAATAATGCATACAGGGAGGTCCGTATTTTAAATATTGCTCTTCTATAGTAGTGGTTATACATGATCTCAATTTTTTAACTTCATTTAGACAAGCATTATTGAGATATATATATATATATATTGTTCATGACTAAACATAAAAACTACATGTATACTTGTTACATATCAAAATATACAGATATACATGTAATGTATTGCATTGGTTAATATGTATTGATTAGCTACTAAATGAAGCCCAGGCGGTAATCACTATTGTTCTTTGTGCGTAGAAGCCGTCCATGCGGCGTAATTAATTAATTAGCAGCCATTGCGCATCGGGTAGAAAGGCCCAAATTTGAGCTTTGGATTAACGCAGCGTGATTTGTTTTTATGGCGGCCGCGCCTTTGAATAACTAGTATATAAGACCTCTGAAATTTCAGTCAATCGCCTCATCGAGTGCCCAGAACAGCATGCCTAAGAAAGCTAAACGCAAATCTAGCACTGCTAAGTGCCCAAAGTGTAGTAGCTTTCTAAAGTCTGCTGGAGAGCCTTGCTCTAAATGTCGGAAACTTGAACTGCTGCCCAACAGTTCAAGTACTAGCGAAGTGGTTACTGATCAGCCTTGCAGATCAAATATGTTGGATTGTCCTACGGGATTAAATGACGAAAATATTACTGATCAGCCTTGCAGATCAAATGCGTGGGATTGTCCTACGGGACTTACAGGTACTGATCAGCCTTGCAGATCAAATTTATTGGATTGTCCTACGGGATTACATGACGAAAATATTACTGATCAGCCTTGTGAAAACTGCCTAAGGGTTCCAACGGATGAATATCCATTGGATTTAGGTGAAACGGATCTTGGTCTCATGATAAGTAAAAAATTTGCTAATCTGATTTTCAGCATTACACGAAATCATTACTTATCAGAAAATGCATTTCTTTGCAGTGATTGCAAGAAATATTTAAGCAACAGGGATAACACTAAAGGATTGTGGGGTTGTGCATGGCCCTCATACATCTGCTATGTTTTAGTAAATGGATCTTCTAATGCAAGGGAGTTTTGGGCTTGCTTGCCCTTAACATTACGGAAATCTTGGATTCTAATGAAATCTAAATTTCATATAGAATTCAAAAACTATGACGAAACAATGCCCAATGCTTATTTTATTGATATGACGCAAGTCATAATTGACGGAAAAGCAGTTATATCTGCAGGCAAATTAGTGAATTTGCGAAAATGGCTGAATGAACATCCTGTATGTTCTGTACGTTGCCCCTATGGGTGCAACGAATTTGTCGAAAAATGTGGCTCTGTGCCTTTTATAGTACTTTTGAAAAACTTGTGCAATGGGATCCCAGATTTTGGGAAATTCGAAAATAGGCTTGTCGGAATCCGTCCTGATTTCTTGAAGGAGCAACAATTTTTAAATAAATGGCGAATAGGGCCGTGTGTAGCAATTGTACAAGAAAGGGGTCTTTGTCTATTAACGTGCAGAAATTGCGATGGTGGGCGAATGCAAGGCATG
>CABFPE010001007.1:45571-74312 GCA_900660155.1 Hofstenia miamia | reverse complement strand
AAACAGCAGCCTTTCTTCCTTTGAGACCCCCGGAGGGGTGGATGAAGTGAAGAAAGGCAATCGAAAACAAAATTTTAATTAGTCTCTCTGATCTTATCCCAAGAACCTCAACATCATTGTGATGACCTACCACTATTATTTTTCACTTTCTAACTTAAGTCCAATTAATAATATAATGTTTTTATAACATAATTACTTTGTTTCAACCTTCTTGAACTTCCGAATCATCAAGAATCCTAAGGATCTTAAGGATTTTTAAAGGTTTTGTCTTACAATTTTAAATTGAAATCAAATTATTTTTATTTGTTCAGTAGAAACATACCTTGAACTATATTTTTTTAATAAAAACTAACATTAAACTAACACTAACGTTGATTTTAAAGGTGTACTGGGTGGGTGGCGTTTGCCTGTTAGAGGTTGTGTGAGGCTTTAGCCGAACTATTTTTATTGCTGTTTAACCGGTCAGCCATAAATGGGGGGGGTCCAAGGGATCTCAGCAAATCACGCTTAGATTTTTCTGAAATTTTGCACAGAGTAACTTCGATCCATCTCAGCTTTGGAGCCAAAATTGCTAAGGATGCTATTCACTTTAAAGGTACCCGCTACCCCCCCCAAAATCGGTCTACTTTTCATTTTTTGCAGATTTTCGGGTTTTCGCTTACGGCCACCCTAAAAATTTTTGAAAGTGGGGAATATATTATATGCATCATAAAGTTCGATCGATGGTCGATTTACTCATCTAAAAATATTTAAGATTGGATAAAAACTGACCGAGCTATAGCCGGCCAAAGTAGGCCAACTCGACAAAATTTTGCAAATTTTTTGCGTTTTTTATCTCTAGCCCATTCGATCTTGCGTTTTGGACTTTTTGACATTTAGATGAAATCTTTCTCTAGTCTTGCTCGTTCGAATGAGCTATCAACATCCAAAATCCATGGACTCAAACTCCCATACCAAAATTTCCCATTTTGCCTACTTTGCTGTTTTTTGGCCGTTTTTGACCAATTTTTATGCATTTAACCAATATTGTGCAAAATCTATGTTGCGAAAAATTCTAATTTTAATTTATTCTTGAATCTCATCAGAAATAAATGTTGTGTACAAATTTTCAAGTCGATATATCTTAATGTTTCGGAGTTATTAGATGAACAATTTTTAAACAGATGGCTAAAAAATCACGCACTGACTAACTTTAAGCGCTAATAGCTCAATGAGTTTTAAACATATTTACATTCTGTTTTCATAGTTAGATGCATCGGAAATAGGGCTTTCCATTGATATGTAGGATGTTAATATCTGACTAGTACAGGCCGAGAAAAAAATTTTAAATCTAAAAATTACGATCATATTTCGTAGAATTTTAGCAAATATGAGAGATTTAAGCTCAATTGAATGCACTTATAGGTACAGAGAGGTCCGAATTCTTAATAATGCACTTCTATAGTAATAGTTACATATGATATCAAATTTTTAACATCATTTAAACAACGGTTCTTGAGATATACTCAATATATGCATTATATATATATATATAAGCTAGTAGGGCTATTTGATTAAACATTACAAACAGCAGCCTTTCTTCCTTTGAGACCCCCGGAGGGGTGGATCAAGTGAAGAAAGGCAATCGAAAACCAAATTTTACTCATTCTCCCCGATCCTATCCCAAGAACCTCAACATCATTGTGATGTTGTACCACTATTAAATTTCACTTTCTAACTTAAATCCAATTACTAATACAATGTTTTTATGACATTTTGACATTGTTTCAACCTTGTCCAACTTTAGAATCATCAAGAATCCTAAAGATCTTCAGGATTTCTGAAGGTTTTGACTTACATTATTATGTTAAGTTCAAACCATTTTAGTTTATTATGTACTTAAATACTTTGAACTATTATGAAATAAAATGTACTTTTAATTATAACTCATACACCGACCTCAGACTTCAACTGGGTGGGTGGCGTTTGCCTGTTAGAGGTTGTGTGAGGCTTCAGCCGAACTATTTTTGTTGCTGTTTAACCGTTTAGCCATAAAAGGGGTGCTCCAAGAGATCTTAGCGAAATCACGCTTAGAATTTTCTGAAATTTTGCACAGAGTAACTTCGATCGATATCAGCCTTGGAGCCAAAATTGCTAAGGATGCTATTCACTTTGAGGGTACCCCCTACCCCCCCAAAATCGGTCTACTTTTCATTTTTTGCTGATTTTCGGGTTTTCCCTTACGGACCCCCAAAAAATTTTTGAAAGTGCGGGATATATTATATGCATAATAAAGTTCGATCGATGGTCGATTTACTCAATTAAAAATATTTAGGATTGGATAAAAATTGACCGAGCTATAGCCGGCCAAATTAGGCCAACTCGACAAAATTTTGCAAATTTTTTACGTTTTTTGGATCCAGCCCATTCGATCTTGGGTTTTAGGCTTTTTGACCTTTAGAGCAAATCTTCCTCTAGCGTTGCTCGTTCGAATGAGCTATCAACATCCAAAATCCATGGACTGGAACTCCCATACCAAAATTTCCCATTTTGCCTACTTGACTGTTTTTTAGCCGTTTTTGACCAATTTTTATGCAATTATCCAATATTGTGCAAAATCTTTGTTGCGAAAAATTCTAATTTTAATATATTCTTGAATCGCATCAGAAATAGACGTTGTGTACAAATTTTCAAGTCATTATACCTTAAAGTTCCGGAGTTATTAGATCAACAATTTTTTCACAGATTGCTAAAAAATCACTCACTGACCAACTTTAGCCGGCAATAGCTCAATGAGTTTTAAACGTATTTTCAATCTGTTTTCATAGTTAGATGCATCAGAAATAGGGCTTTCAAATGATATATAGGATGTTAATATTTGACAAGTACAGGCCAAGAAAAAAATTTTAAATATAAAAATTACGATCGCTTTTCGTAGAATTTTAGCGATTGTCAGAGATGTAACCTCAAATTATAGCAATAATGCATACAGGGAGGTCCGTATTTTAAATATTGCTCTTCTATAGTAGTGGTTATACATGATCTCAATTTTTTAACTTCATTTAGACAAGCATTATTGAGATATATATATATATATATATTGTTCATGACTAAACATAAAAACTACATGTATACTTGTTACATATCAAAATATACAGATATACATGTAATGTATTGCATTGGTTAATATGTATTGATTAGCTACTAAATGAAGCCCAGGCGGTAATCACTATTGTTCTTTGTGCGTAGAAGCCGTCCATGCGGCGTAATTAATTAATTAGCAGCCATTGCGCATCGGGTAGAAAGGCCCAAATTTGAGCTTTGAAATGCCGCCGCGTGATTTGTTTTCATGGCGGCCGCGCCTTTGAATAACTAGTATATAAGACCTCTGAAATTTCAGTCAATCGCCTCATCGAGTGCCCAGAACAGCATGCCTAAGAAAGCTAAACGCAAATCTAGCACTGCTAAGTGCCCAAAGTGTAGTAGCTTTATAAAGTCTGCTGGAGAGCCTTGCTCTAAATGTCGGAAACTTGAACTGCTGCCCAACAGTTCAAGTACTAGCGAAGTGGTTACTGATCAGCAATGCAGATCAAAAGCTTTGGATTATCCTACGGGATTAAATGACGAAAATATTACTGATCAGCCTTGCAGATCAAATGCGTGGGATTGTCCTACGGGACTTACAGGTACTGATCAGCCTTGCAGATCAAATATGTTGGATTGTCCTACGGGATCTAATGACGAAATAGTTAATGATTTAAATACGGCATTTATTGAAGATGTGCCTAACACATCTGAAATAGATTTTTCACATTGTGAAAACTGCTATCGGGTATCCACGGATGCATATCCGTTGGATTTGAATGAATCTAGTCTCTCAGATATGGTTCAGAGAAAATTCTCTAACCTTAAATTTTTTGTTAGACAAAATCGATTCTATTCTGAAAGNTTTTCAAAATTTTGGGCTTCTCTTGCCTTTGGTTGATCACTCCGAAAATCATTCTGATTCAAAACCTAGTTAATTTTGAATTCAGAAGTTTCAAATTTAAATAATGATGTTTAGCTAAAATATAATGCTAGTCATTTTTTAAGTTTTGCTGTCAATTATATATTACATGCATTGAGCTAAATAAGCATTTGTATATTTTATATATATATATATATATATATATATATATATATATATGTTTGTGTAAACAAAGAATAGTTTATAATAAAAATTTTCAATTTAGGGTTAATGTTTATTAAAACAGCTCTAATCAAAATGAAGTGTTAAAAAATAGCAAAAATTAGTAATTTACTTGAATGTTGAAATTTCGTATTTATTTTCCTAAAAGGCTTTGTAAATTAGTGCAACAAATGAATTTTTATTAAAATAAGTAATGATTTCGTTTATATTCAATTTAATATTAAAAGTGATTGAACCATTTTCACCTAAACTTTAGTTTATGAGAAAATGGTTCCTCAAACATCAGAAATCAAACAACCACTAAGCTTCTTCATATACATGTAATATCAATAATACAATATTCTTTCAAAATAAGACATCGTTTGCTTTTAAAGGTATATCTTAAGTTTCCATCCAATGTTAGTTCGAAAAGTTGTATATATGAAATATTAATTTGTATTAAATCAAAAGGACATCATTTGATGGAAATGGAAGTGCTGAGAACCTATTTCATTCTAAAAATATTAACTTTCTTTATTAGAAACATCTAAAAACCAAATGTAGAAAATTTTACATAGATCAAGAGAGTTGCATATTATGAATCAATAATTTTAATTCTTTATGAAATTTATAGAACACATTATAGAATAAGTGCTGTACTAACAGTCGGATTTTGAAATTTGTAATTCTCAGTTATTACTATGCTAATATATAAATGAATGTAATACTAGCGTAATTAAAAGCACAGACCCACAGGCTAAATAACTTCATTTAGTGATATTGACTTTGTAATTTAGATATGAAATTAAACAATGTTTAAATTGCACATTTTAGCAATTTTATTGTACATTAACTGAAATGTGTATGCAGTAACTTAATTACAAATAATACCTAATTTAATATTCAGTTTTTGCTTTGTTATTTTGATATTTTCTGAATTCAAAAAACAGATATCTTAGATTTTATGATAAAATTAGGCTAAATATCAATTATAATTCAATGTGTAACATTTTGTTTGCCTAGAATAGTCGAAATTAATGTTCAGAATTGTTGTAACAATATTAAATGCATGTTCTACAGAGTTAAAAAATTTGAATACAAATATTATAGGAATATATTTAAATTTTCTATTTGCCTTTTGTTGTCGAATTTATTGACTTATTATAGTCGAAATTAAAGTTTGGTATGAAAAAACTCAGAATGAAATTGAAAACATTCTATATAGTTCAAAAATTTAAATACAAAAATTTATATAACAATATCTGATAATTGAATAAACTAACAAAGATATAACATTCAGAGATAAATTTTAATAATTTTGGCTTCAAAATTAAATACTTCATAATTAAATTTAAAATACGATATTGATTTTAAATAGCTTAAATGTTCAAAATATAATTAATGAAACAAACAAAACAATTTACTACAACTTAACAAACATATAAAAGAAAAATGTTTTTAAATTCTGGAGTCAACAATGATGGGTAAGATAATACCATCGTTGTCATTAGAGTTGATTCCTGTTAGCTTCAATTCATTTATGACGCCATCCTCAATTGCCTTGTGTGGCCGCAGTGCCGCAATGTGAACATCGTTAATCTCAATAAATTCGCCCTCTGAATTTTCAGCACATTTGGTCCAGCCGCATATATCCCACGATTCAATTATTCTAGTGATGCGCCTCACTGCTAATCGCAGCTCCACAATATCAATATGTTCAATATTTTTCCTCAGAATGTCATCGGAAATGAACAGCCTAGCTAAATATGCTGAAAGATGGGGTTTGGTTGAAAGACTTTTCCCATTTAAAAAAATATTAGTGCTAATGACAATACCTCTGATGGATTTTCCAGTGCAGACAGTGTCTCTACCGTCACACATTCTGCAATGGCATAAGTCCGGCACGACGTTGACAGACTTTAGCTGAATTTGTTGATCAAAAAGACGAAATCCAAAAAAAGCGGACGAAAGACGTACTGCTGGGATTTTTGCTTCAATTGCCTTTGTTAAATGTGACAACAAAAAAGGGAAGCGTGTGCAAACAATTTTGTTGTTTGTGTCTGTTCCAAAATATTCAGAAGATGTTGGTTCTAAAATACAGACATTGCTGCCAATTCCAATAGCAGTTGATGTGAATAATTGTGCAGTTTCTTGTAGCGAGTGTGTGAAAAGAACAAACGTTTCTCCATCCTTATTTTCAATTAATACTATTAAGTGACAGTAACTCTGTTCTCTTGCAATTATTGATCTCTTTCCCTCCTGCTGCTTCATTCGGTATACTTGCGCTGGCTTCTTTGATTTGATGATGTGCACTATAGTGGCAAGAAGGCACATATCCTCTCCGTCATTAGATACCTGTGACACAGAAATTTGCGTGGCAGTTTGTGAAAGTTTATATAGGGAATTCAAGTAACTCATTTTGCAATATGATAAATCGTTAGATTTGTGATTTCTTAAGTATTGATAGTTTTAATCTTATTGGATGCTTGTAGCTAGTTTGTTTGAAGTATTTCCGACATTCCAATAAAGTTTTCAATTGGTTGGTGATACAATCATGATTGTTATTGAAAGAGTAGATTAGTGAGGATTAACTAGGTCGCAATTTGATTAGAAATAATGCTCGTAAGCATTCATTGCGGTATTACGTAGTAATGCTAACCGCACTGGACTTGTGTTTACCCTCATCCAAATTGTGCAATGTAATTGTCATATTCCGAAAATGCCTAATGAAGCAATCGATTTAATTAACTAGTGTGCATGAATTTCACAAAACAAGTTCATAATTTAAACACATTTAAAGAAATGAAACAACAATTTTGTATTGATTAATAATCACTTCTTCTATCCATTACTTTAAACTTATGTTTAACAGTTAATGTAATTTGCAAAAGTTGATTTTTGGATAAACAATTATCTATCCTTTTGTAAACTATTTGTAAATATTTTGTTATGCCTACATTAACCTTTTGTAAATAGTATCTAAATATTCAAATAATACATTCGTTAACCGTTTCCTAAGTAATAATAGTCAAGTGGTTGAAAAAATTCAAAAAATATAATTCTTTGCAATTTAATAAAAATGGCTCATTTAATATGAGTCCTACATATTCTTAATGGTGTAATATAAGTAATATGTCTCAATATCGCTTATAGAAAATTCATAATGGGTAAACAAGTTTATCTTAGAAACTTTAAATGCAAGAATAATTATCTCAATTCTTTTATGTTTCAAAATTCTTGAACAGCATCAAGATTAATATATTAAGTAACTTATAATACAACTATAGAATCATTGCCTTTCAAATTCTAATACATTTATGGGTGGATTAAGTAAACCAAGGGTAATAAAAGACAAAAATTGCATTCCTAATAATATTCCACCTAGAGAGGATGAACATGATAGTGATGATGGATCATTGCTTTGATCAACTTTCTAAGAGCAAGTCAATTATATAAATAAATTTTCTATATCTTACATATTAATTATTAATTTTTCAGAACTGTAATTATGAAATATTAATTCAACTTACGCATGTACTCATAAACATACACACACCGTAGGTACTAACAATCACAAATACACCCAGCGGAGCTTCAACTGGGTGGGTGGCGTTTGCCTGTTAAAGTGATGTGAGGCGTCAGCCGAACTATTTCTAATTGCTGTTTAACCGGTCAGCGTTAAATGGGGTAGGAACAAACTCCAGGGCGGAAATCGCGTCAGAATTTTCTGAAATTTTGCACAGAGTAACTTCGATCGATATCAGCTTTGGAGCCAAAATTGCTAAGAACGCTATTCACTTTGAGGGTACCCCCTACCCCCTCAAAATCGGTCTACTTTCGTGTTTTTTCTGATTTTCGGGTTTTTGCTTACGGACCCCCCAAAAATTTTTGAAAGTGCGGGATATATTATATGCATAATAAAGTTTGATCGATGGTCGATATACTCATGTAAAAATATTTAAGATTAGATAAAAACTGACCGAGCTATAGCCGGCCAAAGTAGGCCAACTCGACAAATTTTTGCAAATTTTTTACGTTTTTTGGCCCTAGCCCATTCGATCTTGCGTTTTGGGCTTTTTGACCTTCAGATGAAATCTTCCTCTAGTCTTGCTCGTTCGAATGAGCTATCAACATCTAAAATCCATGGACTGGAACTCGCATAATAAATTTTCCCATTTTGCCTACTTTGCTGTTTTTTAGCCGTTTTTGACCAATTTTTATGCAATTATGCAATATTGTGCAAAATCTATGTTGTGAAAAATTCTAATTTTAATATAATCTTGAATCGCATCAGAAATAGATGTTGTGTACAAATTTTCAAGTCGATATACCTTAAAGTTTCGGTGTTATTAAATCAACAATTTTTAAGCAGATGGCTAAAAAATCACACACTGACTAAATTTAAGCGCTAATAGCTCAATGAATTTTAAACATATTTACATTCTGTTTTCATAGTTAGATGCATCAGAAATAGGGCTTTCGAATGATATATTAAGCAACAATTTCTGACAAGTACAGGCTGCGAAAAAAATTTTAAATATAAAAATTACGATCGCTTTTCGTAGAATTTAAGCAAATGTCAGAGATGTAAGCTCAAATTAAAGCAATAATATATATAGAAAGGCCCGAATTTTTAATAGTGCTCTTCTATAGTAGTAGTTACACATGATATCAAATTTTTAACTTCATTTGGACAAGGGTTCTTGAGATATCCTCAATATATGCATTATATATATATATAAGCTAGTGGGGATATTTGTTTGAACATTAGAAACAGCAGCATTTCTTTATTTGAGGACCCCGGAGGGGTGGATCACGTGAAGAAAGGCGATCCAAAACCAAATTCCACTCAGTCTCCGCGATCCTATCCGAATAACCTCAACATCATTGTGATGTCGTACCACTATTAAAATTCACTTTCTAACTTAAATCCAATTACTAATACAATGTTTTTATGACATATTGACATTGTTTCAAGACTCTTCAAATTCAGAATCATCAAGAATCCTAAGGATCTTCAGGATTTCTGAAGGTTTTCACATAAATCATATGAATCAATGCAATTGGTTGTTGAATTTCAAATCAAATTTTGAACTATATATTTTTACTAATTACTATGTACTACTCATACACCGACCTCAGACTTCAACTGGGTGGGTGGCGTTTGCCTGTTAAAGTGATGTGAGGCTTCAGCCGAACTATTTTTGTTGCTGTTTAACCGGTTAGCCATAAAAGGGGTGCTGAAAAAGTTTGAGCGCAAATCGCGTCAGAAATTTCTGAAATTTTGCACAGAGTAACTTCGATCGATATCAGCCCTGGAGCCAAAATTGCTAAGAAGCCTATTCACTTTGAGTATACCCCCTACCCCCTCAAAATCGGTCTACTTTCGCGTTTTTTCTGATTTTCGGGTTTTTGCTCACGGCCACCCCAAAATTTTTTGAAAGTGCGGGATATATTATATGCATAATAAAGTTCGATCGATGGTCTATTTATTCATGTAAAAATATTTAAGATTAGATAAAAACTGACCGAGCTATAGCCGGCCAAAGTAGGCCAACTCAACAAAATTTTGCAAATTTTTTGTGTTTTTTAGCTCTAGCCCATTCGATCTTGCGTTTTGGTCTTTTTGACTTTCAGATGAAATCTTCCTCTAGTCTTGCTCGTTTTAATGAGCTATAAACATCCAAAATCCATGGACTGGAACGCCCATACCAAATTTTCCCATTTTGCCTACTTTGCTGTTTTTTGGCTGTTTTTGACCAATTTTTATGCAATTATGCAATATTGTGCAAAATCTATGTTGCGAAAAATTCTAGTTTTAATATATTCTTAAATCGCAACAGAAATAAATGCTGTGTACAAATTTTCAAGTCGATATACCTTAAAGTTTCGGAGTTATTAGATAAAAAATTTTTACACAGATGGCTAAAAAATCACGCACTGCCCAAATTTAGCCATTAATAGCTCAATGAGTTTTAAACATATTTACATTCTGTTTTCATAGTTAGATGCATCAGAAATAGGGCTTCCGAATGATATATAGGATGTTAATATTTGACAAGTACAGGCCGAGAAAAAAATTTTAAATCTAATAATTTCGATCACTTTTCGTAGAATTTAAGCAAATGTCAGAGATTTAATCTCAATTGCAATCAATTATATATACATAGAGAGGTCCAAACATATACAATATATATATATATATATATAGAATATTCTTATTAAATAGAAATAAATTTAAGTTTTTTCAATAATTCATCATAGTATATCTTGTATTTTATTTATTGTTCTGACTAAACATAAAAATATACATGTATACATGTAATGTATATCGTATTATAATATATTGGTTTGGTGTTGATAAACTACTCAATTAGCCCAGGCGGTAATCACTATTGTTCTTTGTTTCTGGCGTCAGCTGCTATGGTGCACTAATTAATTAATTACCAGTCGTTTCACCGTGGGTAGGAAGCCTTAACCGCAAAACTTCGCTTTGAAGTACGGGCCACTGATTAATGCTTTGATGGCGGCCGCGCCTTTGAATAACTAGTATATAAGGCCCCTAAAATTTTAGTTAATCGCCTCATCGAGTGCCCAGAACAGCATGCCTAAGAAAGCTAAACGCAAATCTAGCACTGCTAAGTGCCCAACATGTGGTGGCTTTCTAAAGTCTGCTGAAGAGCCTTGCTCTAAATGTCGGAAACTTGAACTGCTGCCCAACAGTTCAAGTACTAGCGAAGTGGTTACTGATCAGCCTTGCAGATCAAATAGAGAGTTGGATTGTCCTTCGGGATTAAGAAATACAGGTACTGATCAGCCTTGCAGATCAAATAGCGAGTTGGATTGTCCTTCGGGATCTAATGACGAAATGGTTAATGATTTAAATACGGCATTTATTGAAGATGTGTCTATCACATCCGAAATAATTTTTTCACATTGTGAAAATTGCCTAAGGGTAGCCACGGATGCATATCCGTTGGAATTAACCCAAACTGATCTATGCAATATGATTCAGAGAAAATTCTCAAATCTTTGTTTTTGTTAAACGTGGAAATAGATACAATTTAGAAAGTGCTTTGCTTTGCACTGAATGCACAACTTACATTAGTCGTGGTGATAAAGGAGAATGGGTTAGTGCATGGCCCTCATACATTTGCTATATTTTAGTAAATGGTACAAACAACACAAGGGAGTTTTGGGCTTGCTTGCCCTTAACATTACGGAAATCTTGGATTCTAATGAAATCTAAATTTCATATAGAATTCAAAAACTATGACGAAACAATGCCCAATGCTTATTTTATTGATATGACGCAAGTCATAATTGACGGAAAAGCAGTTATATCTGCAGGCAAATTAGTGAATTTGCGAAAATGGCTGAATGAACATCCTGTATGTTCTGTACGTTGCCCCTATGGGTGCAACGAATTTGTCGAAAAATGTGGCTCTGTGCCTTTTATAGTACTTTTGAAAAACTTATGCAATGGGATCCCAGATTTTGGGAAATTCGAAAATAGGCTTGTCGGAATCCGTCCTGATTTCTTGAAGGAGCAACAATTTTTAAATAAATGGCGAATAGGGCCGTGTGTAGCAATTGTACAAGAAAGGGGTCTTTGTCTATTAACGTGCAGAAATTGCGATGGTGGGCGAATGCAAGGCATGGTACACTTACCACCAAATCCCGTTTTGGGAAATTTGCCTCTACAGCATTCTGATAGATTAGCCCAAGCACGATTGATCCCCAGAGTTTATAAAAACACACGGTCCGGGACTACGTCCCACACTTATCAAATGTTGCGGGAAGAAGGCGGTTATTCTGGAATGTCTAGTTTCGCAATTTCTACAAATTCTGAATACTGGGGCGAAGGTGACGATGAAAGTTTTCGATATGAACGGGCGGAGGCCTTGATTTTAAATCATAGACCAGATGTTCGTGCATATTTTCGCAATCGAATTAATAGTGACTACAGATTAGGATTTTTCATGGAAATGGCAAGACACCGTGTGTCTTTGAAATGTCCGGTTGGATCTGAGAAAGCTGCAGCAGCAGCCGCATCAGGGACATATATTTCATTAAATGATGCTGTAGAAATGCGACGTTCTCAGCACTTAGAAAGCAGGGATAACACTGTAGATCATGCGATCAGGGATAACAGTGAATCAAATTTAGATCATGCGATCAGGGATAATTTGATATCGGAGCCTTTATGGCCAACAGTGCTTTGCACACTTCAAATAAGCGACGGGTATGGACATAAAGTCCATTTAGATCTGAATGTTTTTAATGGCGATTTTCGCCTGCTGTGGATTACTTGTAATATTGCTGCATTTTTTGGCAACATATGGCAAAAATTACATAATGTAGTGACTGAAACTCCTAATTGGCAAGGGAAACTACTACGCTATATAACTAAATTATTAGGCAACAATGTACGAGCACCTAGAAATCATCCTTACAAGCATTTCCTATCTAGAAATGAAATGCAAACTGCTCTCAGGGAAGCAGCAATAGGTGGTACAATTCAAGCTCAAGTAGCAAGCCTCTTTGCGTCACTACCTTGTGTACAGTCATATTTCGCAGTCAATATGCAAGATTTGATTGACTTTGTGTCAGAAACCAGGGATAACATCGTATTTATTTACAATACTGGTCGGCGGAGGTCTGCGCTAGATTTCCCACCAGAAATAATACGAAATGACGAAAAATGTGGCAACTTTGAGCTGCGGCACTTGTGTCACAGTGAACTGAACTTGAATGATTATGAAAAGTGGTCTGGGAAGTCAGCCATGCGCAATGGCGGACAATTATGCAAGTGGTTTATAGATTCTGTTCCAGGATCTACAGAAAAGGTAGAGCACTTTAGTGATGGCATTAAAAAGTGGCATTTGGCAGTATATTTTTACTGTCCAGATTTTAATGTTGATGCATTGCGACAGTCTTTCTTACAGCAAATGGGCAATGAGATTAGAGCTGTGTGTGAAGAGCATGGGTTTCCGCTAACCAGGGATAACTCTCGCACAAAGTATAAATGTACAGCTTTGCAAAATGACCGTCTTTGCAATTTAGTTAGTAAGTGGAGATGCCCAGCTGTAGAACCATGCTCATCAGCATTATGTCGGCGACATGGGGAAGCCACCAGGGATAACACAAATACCTACCTTTCTGTTAGACCTCTGGGACGGGTCTTTGTTGAAGTGGAACCCAGTCCACCACCTTCTGATTCAGAATCTGATT
Source organism: Hofstenia miamia (assembly GCA_900660155.1). Lineage (NCBI taxonomy): Eukaryota > Metazoa > Xenacoelomorpha > Acoela > Hofsteniidae > Hofstenia > Hofstenia miamia. The sequence goes on along the minus strand of CABFPE010001007.1, from coordinate 60,931 downwards.
CTGAAATTGTTGACGATCACAGGGATAACTTTGAAGGATTTATACCTTTCAGTGATAATGAGGATTTGGATTATGCAACCAATCCTGGCTTATATGGTGTGAATGAGCCTATAGCTACTTTAGGCAATGATTTCTTAGAAACTAACACAGCAGAACCGGAAACTAATTTTGAACCATTGTCGACACACGTACAACATGGTCACATACTGCTAAATAGGCAATGTGGTTTATTGCAGAGGTCAGGCCAACGGGTAAATGTTAATGCAACTAGTGAGAGATTCTTGCAAAATATAGTTGCAAAGGGAAGCGCGATACCTTTGTTGTATCCTGAAGCTGGACTCTTCCCTAGTATTTGCTGGAAACAAAACCCGGATGGTTCATATGTTGGGGCAATACCACAACCTTTATGGGGCGGGCATAATTCTGATCATGTACGTGCTAGATTAATGGATCATACAACATTAACTGGGACTGATCACAACTACAACATTAACTGGGACTGATCCCAACTACATTGCATTTGGTTTTGACATTTTGTCAAACATAGGATTGAGATACACTTGTTCCACGTCAGCTCGGAATCAAAGTTTTGAGCATTTATATAAAAGCGAATCGGGGGTGTCAAATCCTTTCAATGGCGCTGATAGTAGAGATAGGGTGAATGAAGTGGCGGCATTAATTGCCAGGAACAACGTAACATATTTTTACACTCATACCTGTAACCAGAGTGAGCACTACGGGGTCGCCCCCATTTATAATCAATGCCAAACTCTCATTGAAGAGGCATATGCATTTCCAGACGTGCAGAGGTCCCTTAGGCAATCGATCATGCCTCAGTTAACGAGGTCTTGGGAAAGGGCTGCCGTTTATCACATGGAATACATCCGGGATAGCATTGAAAAACCTTTAGGCGAAATTGTGCATTTATGGTACAGGTTTGAGTGGCAGACCAGTGTAGGTAACTTGCCACATATTCATGCTATCATCGTCACAAAGGATAGTACACATAGTCAGGTTGCTCAAAACCGCGTTTCCTGCTCACAACGGGACATGTTCTGTTTAGAACATTTTAATGCATGGGTAGACGAAGGTCTTATTACCAGTAATGACCAATTTCTTGACGCATATGAAAAAGCAGCAATCATTCAACAACATAGTTGTGAGAATTCCGGCTATCGTTGTCATAAACGGACAGTGAATGGGGAAAAAGTGTGTAGAGTGCCCAGACACATGCCGTCATCTGATTATTATGTGGAAGAAATAAATGTTAACCACACTGCAGACGCAATTGCAGTACTGAAAGCCATTGGGCTTACTGACGAAAAAGGAAATTTGAATAAAGAGATTTTGCCTGCAAAATGGCATTATCCAGCTCAGCCAAGGGAAAACTGGAGTCCATGTAATGCACGGTTGTTTGTTGCAACTCTGTCCAGCCAAAACCTACAATTGACAGATGTGTGGCTTGAGTCACGATATATTGCAAAATATGTCGCTGGCTTTGATGAACAAGCTTTAGTTCATATTAAGAGCGGGGATAACCAAGATAAATTGGAAGTGGAGGCTGATGGATTGCACAACACTAAAATTACAGGGGCTCGAATGAATGCTCAAAAGGAATTGAATGAAAAAATGGAACGCGATCCATCTCGGGAAATGGCATCTTTGTTGCCCATCACAAAGATGTATTGGATGTCCTTGGGATTAGAAATAGTCCACCCAGGTGTCCAATTTATTAGAATCTCAACAGAAACAATTGAAATGAGACAGAAAAGTGTGCAGTTTGATTCGTCAGCTCACATTCTTACTGTCCAAGGTCTTATTGAGCCCGTCCGGGCCCGTCGGGATGTTCTGGCTTTGCCACAACATAGACAATTTACCGACAACCAAGTTTTGATTATAAAGGATCACCTAGCCAGCAGGGTGAAAATGGATAACGTGACGCTTTTCTCAGTTAGACCTCCGGAATTATTGTTCATTGATAATCTTGCTGATTATCTGTGCTGGTTTGCTTTGGGGAACATGTCAAAATTCCGTACGGGGCAAGGTCTTTCTGTGCATGAAAAGTATCTAGACAGGGATATTCTGAAATGCGCGTGGATTGACGGGTGTGGGCGCGTCATACAAATTCGCCCCAGTGCTTTGGCAAAGTTTATGGAGTGTGTAGATTTTTCTCACACACCGCAAGCATTAGATATACTGCAATCTGGTCTACTAAATGATGATTATTTGCCCGCAGCAATACATAATAGGCATGGGGAACTATGGGCACGGTTTGTTTATCCTAATTGCGAGTATCCAACGGCTATTCCTATACCAGTATACTCAAACATTACACCGCTAAATCCCTTTAAGTTCCTAGTACATGTGGTATTAAGCATGGGCCGTTTTGAGACTGAGTTAGACCTTTTTGCAGTACCATCATTAAGACATAGCTTTGTCAAAGCCAAATTAATCAGGGATAACGCTACTATTGATGATGTTCATGCATTACTTAAACGTTATGTACTTAAACAATTAATGTATTTGCCAGGAGGTACCAAAATGTTTGACCGCTTTTTGGGACTGGCATTTGATTCTATAAGGGATAACGTTATGAATGATCATGTACTTGTACATGAAACGCCGGCAGTGCTTTTACGCACTGTACAAAGTCAAGCTTCGGCTAGACTAAAGGAAGAGATACATCAAATGAAAGTCAAGCTAGTGGACGCTCTCTATGATGAGCAAATTGTTGGATTGCCTGATCATGATGCTTTGGTTAATGCCTCAGTTGAACAACCTGTACAGTGGGTTCCTCAAATACAGAGAGCCAGGGATCAAACACGGGATTCCTTTGAGGAACAAAGGTATGCACTGAACATTGCCATTGCAGCCATAGATCAGTTTTTGAATGGAAACGAAGCTTTTATTAAGCTTCCACTTTTGAATGGGCTGCCTGGCAGCGGAAAGACGCATGTGTTAACACTAGCTTGCTTGTATGCAAGATCTCAAGGATTGAATGTTCAGATTACTAGCCTCCCATCGCAGCGGTCTTTGGCATTAGGGGGTGCTCATTTGCATCTTTTAGTGCCATTGCCAATTTTAAGTAAGCAGCATTATAAAATAAATGTGGTGACTTGTGCTGAACGCACAATAAAGCGATTGAAGCATCGGCCAGATGCATGGAACAAGTTAAGACGAATTGACATGCTTGCTTTCGAGGAGATTGGGTTGCTCACAGCTGAGCATTTAGCAGCAGTCGATCTTGTCTTGCAACATGTCAGGGATAACCGCACACCTTTTGGTGGAATTTTACTTATGGCAAGTGGGGACTCTAAGCAGCTTAGTCCTATAAATGGTCAATCCATTTGGATGTCAACAAGCATGCTGACATTGTTTAGAGTCATTCAGTTTAATGGATCAGTTAGAGCAGCAGCTGATCAAGATCTACAGCTCATCAATGAGCTAGGACGAAAAACCGAAATTTCTCAACCTGAAATTAGTCTTTATCAGCAAATTGTTAACTCACGCTGCAATTTTGTTGATGATTGGTCTCAGGTGCCCAGACTTAGCGTGAAAATATTTGGGAAAAGAAAAGCCTTGCAACAGGCTATTGAGCAGCATTATGCTGCAGTGCGCAGGGATAACAGCATTGATAAAGTTGAAATAAGAGCTGTTGATGAACACTCTTCTTCTGGTGGATTGCAATGGTCTTTGGCTAATGCATTTTCGATTAAAACACTGAATTACTTTGCTGAAGAACCTGAGGTTCTGCTCTTATATAAGGGCGCATGTTTAAGATTTACCACAAATAATCGAATTCATGGTTATTCACATAACCAAATTTGCGTAGTGGACTCTTTGCCAGGTGATGTTCCTAACCACTCACCTTTTACAGCTTTTGTTGCTCCACCTGGGGTGAAACGTATCCCTGATAACAATGATTTTATAGCACAAGGTTGGAAACTGAGGGGCATTAATTGGCTTACAACTCCAATTGTACATTCAAACAGTCCTGGCATTTTATTTAAACGGCATCAGTATCCAGTTACCCATTATGGGGCTAGCACTATTCATCGTGCAATGGGGGATACTCTGCCTTTAGTGGCAACGCAGCTTTCGAGTGTACAAAAGGATTATGAGCTATGGGAAAAGCCTCAGTTGGTTGTGCTAATGTCACGGGTACGCTCACTGTCTGACATCACCTTTGTGGGTAACAGAAACGACACTTTAGGTGTCATTAACAAATTATTGCAGCAACATCTACCTGGTGAAGAGTATATTGACGCAATGTTAAAACAAATTAGCCTGACTCGAAATAGTGGATTTGAAGTTCCGGTAGTCAACAGAACTTTACACCCTTATCGGCCTAGGGATGTTGAACTACCTCGCGACAGGGATAACTACGTTGTAGTTTTTGTATCGATGGACAGGAGAGAGATCTTTTACATTGAGGCAACAAAATGTATTACCTCCTCCTTAGACAACATGAATAGGGGCGGTGGCCCACCTAGTATGGTGAAAGTATGGGCAGTTTATTGCTTCATTTCAGGATTTGGCACTATGGATTCTGCAGATAGTTTTGCAATGGAATTAAGGCAAATTGCACAACCTGTAAATGCTCAGCGTATGCAGGACTTTGCCTATCAGTTAGCAGAACGCCATAAAAATTCTGGAGGCAATAAACTATTATTTGTGATATGCAGCAAATTGCATTAATTGTGACGAAAAATATATTACATGCAAAGCAGGGATAGCATGCAGCCAGGGATAACTTATGCTTAGGCATGTTGGATTGAAAAACCAAAAATAGTTAAGGCAATATTAGTAGCATCTGCAAACACTATCAATGGTTAAATTGACGAAAGATGGATATGACGAAACTACCAAGGAAATAGTGAACTAAATATTTTGCGACTTTTAATTGCAAGTTTAGTTTTTCACAATTATTTCCTTCTGAAATAGGCATTTATGTCTATTAAGATTTTGCGCAGGGATAAGCAATTGATTTCAATTGTTGTTAATGCAGGGATAACATTTATTTACAGTTGGAAAAGGGATAACTTCGAGATGGGATCCCCTGTGACCTATTCGCGGGGATTCCGGATTATCAGGGATAGCACTGTTTTGCTATGTTTATTTTTTTCTAGACCCGCATTGCAAAATGTTAGATAACCAAAAATAAAAAATCAAAAAAACAAAAAAATAATTTTGTGCGCCAAAGAGGATAGGTCCGAGACACAAAAGTGTACACCTGCGCATGGGAACAAAATGTATAGCATTTTGGCTAAAGTCCTCTTATTTATTTTAGGTTGGCAAGAGTGTGATGTTCATAGCAGTTAGATGGAATCAATAGATCATGATAATCCCAAAGATCACTAAAGCCGGCCTCGTCCCGGCCTGGGATCTTTGGGACCCCAAGATGTTGGAAGTTAATGATGATTTCGGAATCCGTTTTTTTGACATAACATATATTATTTGTTGTTCTTTTTCTTACATGTAAGATATTTAATACTTATTCTTTAATTTTCACAAGTAAATTTTGGTTTGGTTTTTCAAAAAAATTTAGAAATTATTAATTTTTCTAAAACATGAATTAGATTGCGATGCATTTTTCGTGTAGGTATAGCTTAGTCTAGTAATAGAAAAGTTTTATTTTTGAATTGTTGACTAAATCTTTAATACTTTATTTTAAGAAATTAGCTATATACTATCCACCAATTTATGTTGATATCTGAAATACAAAAATGTGAAGATATTCGATTTTTCCTGAACTTTATTCTTGCATTAAATAGTGCTTCAATTTTAAAAAATTTGTAAGGAAACTTAAATTTCGTAGCTAAATGTTCATTTTGAAGTCCTTCTTTTTTATTCAAAAAATGTTTAATTGGCATCAATCAGTTTTTATTAAAAACGCACTTTCATGTAAAAATGTTATTAAAAACTCAGCATTCATTTCTCGTTAAAAATTTAGTAAAATTTTCACTACAATCCACTTTCAAATTGAGACTATTTTCTTACATTATTCAGAATAAGAACTTTGCTACTAAATAACATATTTGTAAATAATAAATATTTCTATATTATAGCTAATAATATATATTATTATATAACGTTTTTCATTGTTAAAATCATTTACCTCGCTTGAAGCAGATGCTTACATATTAAATTTTACAAAAATACCAGTTTCAGCAGTTAATATAAATGTATACAATTACAAAAATTACTTCAATTTATATCATCTTTATGCAACTGCGAACAGGTTTCACAGTAAACAAATTGAAATTTCGTTTATGCCTTTGAGTGACAGCAAATTCTATAAAAATGATAAAATTAATTAGCTTCATAAAATTACAATTCGAATTACTAAATATAATTAGTCAAATTATACTCTTACAAATGTTATGTATACATATACAGCTATGACTTAGAAATATTTTATTCTGTATTTCGTAAAGTATACAATTGACGAATTCTAAAATAAGAAGTTTTATATAATTTTTAATACTTAGCATAATATTGAAATTAATTCAAAGATGTGTTTTATTTTATCCACATTTAAAATTTACAGAAATAATATGCACACGAAATTTATTATTATATACAAAAAGATATAATATAAACTAGAAATAAAAAAATTATATATATATATATAAGAATATTTTTCAGTGAATTTTATTCAGATCATAGATAAAGATTAGATATTGAACTACTAAGAACAGTTATTTATGAAATTTTGTATAAGTAAGTACATTCCTTACGAAAATTGTAGTTTCATGATAAACAGAATTTTATATTAAAATGATTTTCATCCTAAAATGATAGTAAACTATGAAAATTGTAGATGGCATACATTAACGTTAAGATCAGACAATAGAATTATTATTTCTTAATAAAATCAATCAAATTACACTTTTTGTAACCTAACATATGCATTTGATTGAAAACAGACCGATATTTCTATGATCGTAATTCGCCCGGGACGGGATGCGGCAGGACTGTGACACAGAAAATGTCCTGCTTTTATTATTTATACAAGCATTGTATGGTGTAACTTAACAAACAAAAAAAAGATGTGTTAATGTGACATATAAATGTTTAAAAATTTTTACAATCTGATCAAATTTGAGCATATGGGGTCATCCAAAAAACGTTTATTAAGGTCAAAAAATTACTAAAATACAGAATTTCGACGGTTTTTGTTAAATTACTCTGACAAATCGAGCTCTATCAATTTCTGATATTTAAATATTATCCGCAAAACATATTGAGATTTCGAAATTTGCTTGTTGCATCTTAATACAATCAAAATTCATAAAAGGCGACCGTACTTTGTAAGCCATTTTCGTATAACATAGACCAATTTGAGGGAATTTTGAAGATCAATAATTTTTTTTTGTAAAAAATACTAATTTATAGTCTCTAACAATGCTTTTTTGACTAGTACGGAATGAGTATTATATAAAAAAAAATTGTTGTTTTAATTCTATCAATAGTTCTTGAGTAATATCATTATGATCTTCAAGAATAAGTGCAATAATATGGAATTAGTTTAGAGTAGAGTGGTGTAAAACGTTAGAATGATTTCTCTTTCTGCATGAAGTAATTAATGTGGATCAAGTAAATAAATGCTAAAGAGATTCTAAAATAATAATTCTATCAAAAATCTATCCCAAGATCTTCATCATCATTGTGATGTTAGAACACAATGGATGTTCACTTTCAAAACTATCTCCATTCATAAAAATAATGTTTCTATGACATGCAGATCATATTTCAACCTTTTCCAACTTCATAATTCCTTACATGTTTAAAATCCCCAATGTTCCTGAAGTTTATACTAAAATTTTCATAACTAATTTTTGAATATTATAGTTTACTAAGTACTAATTTTTCAGAACGTAAATAAGAAAACGAAATATCTTTGAAATATTAATTCAACTTACCCATATACTCACATACATATACATACACACACCGTAGGTACTAACACAAATACACCCAGCGGAGTTCAACTGGGTGGGTGGCGTTTGCCTGTTAGAGTGATGTGAGGCTTCAGCCGAACTATTTTTATTGCTGTTTAACCGGTTAGCCATAAATGGGGTAGGAATGAACTCCAGGACGACCCTCGTGTTAGAATTCCTTGAAATTTTGCACAGAGTATCTTCGATCGATATCAGCCTCGGAGCCAAAATTGCTAAGGATGCTATTCACTTTGAGGGTACCCCATACCCCCCCAAAATCGGTCTACTTTTTCGATTTTTCTGATTTTCGGGTTTTTGCTTACGCACCCCCCAATAATTGTTTAAAGTGCGGTATATATTATAGGTATAATAAAGTTCGATCGATGGTCGATCTACTCATGTAAAAATATTTAAGATTAGATAAAAACTGACCGAGCTATAGCCGGCCAAATTAGGCCAACTCGACAAAATTTTGCAAATTTTTTGCGTTTTTTGGCTCTAGCCTATTCGATCTTGGGTTTTAGGCTTTTTGACTTTCAGATGAAATCTTCCTCTAGTCTTGTTCGTTCGAATGAGCTATCAACATCCAAAATCCATGGACTGGAAGTCCCATACCAAAATTTCCCATTTTGCCTACTTTGCTGTTTTTTAGCCGTTTTTGAGCAATTTTAATGCAATTATCCAATATTGTGGAAAATCTTTGTTGCGAAAAATTCTAATTTTAATATATTCTTGAATCGCTTCAGAAATAGATGTTGTGTACAAATTTTCAAGTCGATATACCTAGATGTTCCGGAGTTATTAGATCAACAATTTTTTTGAAGATGGCTAAAAAATCACGCACTGACCAAATTTAGCCAGTAATAGCTCAATGAGTTTTCAACATATTTAGATTCTGTTTTCATAGTTAGATGCATCCGAAATAGGGCTTTCGAATGATGCATTAAGCAACAATTTCTGACAAGTACAGGCTGCGAAAAAAATTTTAAATCTAAAAATTACGATCACTTTTCGTAGAATTTCAGCAATGGTCAGAGATGTAACCTCAAATTAAGGCAATAATATTTACAGAGAGGTCCGAATTTTTAATAGTGCTCTTTTATAGTAGTAGTTACACATTATCTCAAATTTTTAAGTTCATTTGAACAAGGTTACTTATATACAAGCTATTTGGGCAATTTGCACATAGTAATATTTTAAAATTTATAATTTGCACGCATGGTTTAAATTAATTCATTATTTCATAATATTTTACAAATATATCATAGAAATTTCAGTATTTACTTTGTTCAAAAAGCATAAATATCATATACTACAAACAACTACACAAACAATTAATGCAAGTATTGAAACTCAGTATTTATCACAAATTTATGGTCATAATTCGGTAAATGCGTTTGATGTTTATGCATAGTACGGGTGATTGCGGTTTTAACTAATTAATTAATTTGTTACAACACTGCGGGTAGGACGTCTAATCCAAACATCATGTTTGAAATGCCGCACACTGATTAACGGCACGTGATTTGCTTTTATGGCGGCCGCACCTTTGAATAAATAATGTATATAAGGCCCCAAAAACTTCAGTCAATCGCCTCATCGAGTGCCCAGAACAGCATGCCTAAGAAAGCTAAACGCAAATCTAGGCGTCAGCCGAACTATTTTTGTTGCTGTTTCACCGTTCAACGTTAAAAGGGGTGCTGATAAAGTTTGAGCGAAATCACGGTTAGAATTTTCTGAAATTTTGCACAGAGTAACTTCGATCGATATCAGCCCTGGAGCCAAAATTGCTAAGGATGCTATTCACTTTGAGGGTACCCCCTACCCCCCCAAAATCGGTCTACTTTTGATTTTTTGCTGATTTTCGGGTTTTTGCTCACGGCCACCCCAAAAATTTTTGAAAGTGCGGGATAAATTATACGCAGAACAAAGTTCGATCGATGATCTATTTACTCATGTAAAAATATTTAAGATTGGATAAAAACTGACCGAGCTATAGCCGGCCAAAGTAGGCCAACTCGACAAACTTTTTCAAATTTTTTACGTTTTTTGGCTCTAGCCCATTCGATCTTGCGTTTTGGGCTTTTTGACCTTCAGATGAAATCTTCCTCTAGTTTTGCTCGTTCGAATGAGCTATCAACATCCAAAATCCATGGACTCAAACTCCCATACTAAAATTTCCCATTTTGCCTACTTTGCTGTTTTTTAGCCGTTTTTGACCAATTTTTATGGATTTAACCAATATTGTGCAAAATCATTGTTGCGAAAAATTTTAATTTTAACATATTCTTGAATCGCATCAGAAATAGATGTTGTGTACAAATTTTCAAGTCGATATACCTTGAAGTTCTTTAGTTATTAGATCAACAATTTTTAAACAGATGGCTAAAAAATCACGCACTGACTAACTTTAGGCGTCAATAGCTCAATGAGTTTTAAACATATTTACAATCTGTTTTCATAGTTAGATGCAACAAAACTAGGGCTTTCGAATGGTATATAGGATGTAAATATTTGACATATACAGGCTGAGAAAAAATTTTTTAAATGTAAAAAGTACAATCACTTTTCGTAGAATTTCAACAAATGTCAGAGATGTTAGCTCAATTGAAAGCAATAATATGTACAGAGAGGTCCGAATTTTTAATAGTGCTCTTTTATAGTAGTAGTTACACATTATCTGAAATTTATAACTTCATTTGGACAAGTGTTCTTGAGATATCCTCAATATATGCATTATATATATATATATAAGCTAGTGGGGCAATTTGTTTAAACATTAGAAACAGCAGCCTTTCTTCCTTTGAGACCCCGGAGGGGTGGATCAAGTGAAGAAAGGCAATCGAAAACCAAATTCCAATAAGCCTCCCCGATCCTATCCCAAGAACCTCAACATCATTGTGATGTTGTACCACTATTATATTTCACTTTCTAACTTAAATCCAATTACTAATACAATGTTTTTATGATATATTGACATTGTTTCAACCTTTTTAGCCTTCAGAATCATCAAGAATCCTAAGGATCTTCAGGATTTCTGAAGGTTTTCACTTTCAAATTTATATTGAAATTAAATTATTTTGGTTTGTTGTGTACTAACAAACCTTGAACTATTTTTTTTTACAAATTACATTATTTGCTCATACACCGACCTCAGACTTCAACTGGGTGGGTGGCGTTTGCCTGTTAAAGGTTGTGTGAGGCTTCAGCCGAACTATTTTTGTTGCTGTTTAACCGTTTAGCCATAAAAGGGGTGCTGCAAGAGATCTCAGCGAAATCACGCTTAGATTTTTCTGAAATTTTGCACAGAGTAACTTCGATCGATATCAGCCCTGGAGCCAAAATTGCTAAGAACGCTATTCACTTTGAGGGTACCCCCTACCCCCCCAAAATCGGTCTACTTTTGATTTTTTGCTGATTTTCGGGTTTTTGTTTACGGCCACCCAAAAAATATTTGAAAGTGCGGGATATATTATATGCATAATAAAGTTCGATCGATGGTCGATTTACTCATGTAAAAATATTTAAGATTGGATAAAAATTGACCGAGCTATAGTCGGCCAAAGTAGGCCAACTCGACAAAATTTTGCAAATTTTTTGCGTTTTTTGGCTCTAGCCCATTCGATCTTGCGTTTTGGGCTTTTTGACCATCAGATTAAATCTTTCTCTAGTCTTGCTCGTTCGAATGAGCTATCAACATCCAAAATCCATGGACTAGAACTCCCATACCAAAATTTCCCATTTTGCCTACTTGGCTGTTTTTCAGCCGTTTTGAACAAATTTTATGAATTTAAGCAATATTGCGCTAAATCTTTGTTGCGAAAAATTCTAATTTTAATATATTCTTGAATCGCATCACAAATAGATGTTGTGTACAAATTTTCAAGTCGATATACCTTGAAGTTCCGTAGTTATTAGATCAACAATTTTTTCACAGATTGCTAAAAAATCACTCACTGACCAACTTTAGGTGGCAATAGCTCAATGAGTTTTAAACGTATTTTCAACCTGATTTCATAGTTAGATGCATCAGAAATAGGGCTTTCGAATGATATATTGAATGTTAATATTCACAAAGTACAGGCCGAGAAAAAAATTTTAAATCTAAAAATTACGATCGCTTTTCGTAGAATTTCAGGAAATGCCAGAGATGTAAGCTCAATTGAAAGCAAAAATATATACATGAGGCCCGAATTTTTAATAGTGCTCTTCTATAGTAATAATTACTTATGATATCAAATTTTTAACTTCATTTGGACAAGGGTTCTTGAGATATCCTCAATATATGCATTATATATATATATATATAAGCTAGTGGGGATATTTGTTTAAACATTACATACAGCAGCCTTTCTTCCTTTGAGACCCCCCGGAGGGGAGGATCAAGTGAAGAAAGGCAATCGAAAACTAAATTGCACTAAGCCTACGTCGAATTTAGATGAACTATTTTTTTGTAGATGGTTTTAAAATCACCCACTGACTGAATTTAGGCGTTATTAGCTCAATGAGTTTTTAATATTTTTACAATCTGTTTTGGTAGTTAGATGCATTAGAAATGGGGCTTGTGAATGATATATAGTATGTTAAAATCTGACAATCACATGCCGAGAAAAAAAATTCAAATCTAATAATTTCAATCAATTTTCCTAGAATTTCAGCAAATGCCAGAGATGTAAGCTCAATTGAATGCAATAATATATACAGAGAGATCCGAATTTTTAATACTGCTCTTCTATAGTAATAATTACTTTTGATATCAAATTTTTATATTCATTTGGACAAGGGTTTTTGAGATATCCGCAATATATTAATTATATATATATTTAAGCTAGTGGGGATATTTGTTTAAAAATTACAAACAGCAGCCTTTCTTCCTTTGAGACCCCCGGAGGTGTGAATCAAGTGAAGAAAGGCAATCGAAAACCAAATTCCACTCAGTCCCCCCGATCGAATCCCAAGAACCTCAACATCATTGAGATGTTGTACCACTATTAAAATTCACTTTCTAACCTAAATCCAATTACTAATACAATGTCTTTGTAATTCATATTGCCATTATTTCAACCTTCTTCAACTGCAGAATCATCATTAATCCCAAGGATCTTTAGGATGTCTGAAGGTTTTGACATGCAATTTTCAATTTAAATCAAATTAGTTTTGTTTGTAAAAACAAACCTTGAACTATATTTTTTCTAATATTAAACTACAATGTACATGTACAATTAACCCATGGAAACCTGTTAGCGGAGCTTCAACTGGATGGATGGCCTTTGCCCGTAAGAGGGAGTGTGAGCCGCAAGGCGAACGTGTAAAGTGATGTTTTTACCAACACAGGTAAATGGGGGGGTAGTAAACTTTTGAGAGCTCCAACGGTTAGAAATTTCCAATTTTTTGCGAGTGGGTAGATTTTGGGGTTTTAGGAACTGAGTATCAATTGCTAAGGATGCTATTCACTTCTAGGGGGTCTAGAAACCCTCCAATCTGGCCAATTTTAGGCTCTGACGTCACGACTTTCCTTTAGAAACTTTGAATGGCCACTGCTCAGTCAAAAATGGACAAAATTCGAAATTTTTTTTTCTAGCGCCTATAGGATGGCAAATGCCTTAAGAATATCAAGTCAGATTTTGGAAAAGACTTTTGGAAGGTCCGGTTTTGGGCATCCAGTGTTTCCACACTATAGCTGTTTTAATTGATTCCAAATTTGTTTTCATTTATTTGCAAAGCCTATGCCAGCATTGAGCCCAAAACCATTGCCAACACCTTCGCAAGACCTCATTCTAATTTACTAAATTTTTTAAAATGCAAATATCTCAAGGCTTTTGGCAAATTGGCGCAAAATTCATTTAAACACTAAATATTTATTATCTCTGCCAATATTGAGCCCATTTCAATCAAACCAAAGCAGTCTGGAGCAGGCCAAATTGGGGTACATGCTGAAATAACAAACACAACTTGAAGCTGCATAGTTTAGGCAAAAGGGCGCAATTTGTGCTTTTGAGTTTAAATGGCGCCAGCTTGTTGTTGGCTTACAAATTGTTTCAAAAGTTGATGCTAACATATAGAAGGCATCCCACTGTGTCCGACAGTGCCGAAAAATTTCAATAAATGCTCATAGGTTGAGTGGGAAATGCGGGTAAATTTTCAAACTTACATGAAATAGGTAAAGAGCAATATTTAGCACGCAATTTCTCTGCCAGTTCTTGACGGATTTCAATAATTTTTTTTGCATTCGATAGAGCAAGAGCTCTTCTTTATAAATCTATCTCAACATACGCCGTAGTTCAGAATGGCTTTCTAAAATAAACAAAATAGCTTTGATTTCACTAGTTTTCCATTTGCTAATATAATACATGATAATTGAATATTTTGTACTTTGTCTTTTATAAATGTATTTTGAAATTGTAATAATGGTAATAACTTGGCATCATTCAAAAGATAAAATGATAAAACAATCAACTGCTATTATTTTGAAATTGTAATAAATGGTAACAACTTGGCATAATTCAAAAGATAAAATGTTCAAACAATTAACATCTATAAATTCCAAGTAATTGTAGGTGATGTATTCTTTCTTAAGCTAAGATAATCGACGCTGCGAAGGTTGTATTTACAGTTTATTGAAGAAATTCTGAATTATGTGAAAGGTGGTACATCTGTCAAGTAACCATATGATTATTGAATTAGCTTGAAAATCTGTGTTATGTAACATGCCAAATACCGTCAAAAGCTGTCTTTTAAATTATCTTGTTTGTAAAAAATATTCAAAGTCTTCTTCAATATCTAATCTAGGCAATAGAATGAAAAACAGTAATTTACAAATTGTGTGTGATAAATGCAGAATTTTTTCCCGAAATAAATATAATTTGAATAGCATGCGTTTTAAATTAGAAAATTGTAAGAAAATGTTTGTAATTAATGTATTTTTTCTGTATTGAATAACTGTGTGAAGTTATTTTCTATTAATGTATTGTGGATATATTCACGAATTGTAGTAGCTCTGGCATGTATACTCTTTAATACTTTCCTGATATTGGGAGCCAGTTCAGTGCACTATTTTTTTAATGTGTTGAATTATAAAAGCTTAGAGATATATTTACTGAAATGATTTTTTTGACGCAAATTAAAAGTGAAAATTTAATATTCATATATAATTTTCATAATACATCCTGTCATGTTTTTAGCAATATTTTGTTGTTTTCGGCCAAATATTTTGCTAGAAATGAAGAGCAAATTTGTAGAACAGTCGTATCGTAATTTACAGATGTTGGTCTTCTTACATACTACTGATGACTTCTACAATTTAAATGATTTTGACAAAATCAATTTCAAACATAAATTGAATATCCATCAATCGGAAATAATTTTGTGTCTTTAGCTCATTGAAATCTTAAGGAGATTTGTGAATTGTATTTGTAAT
>CABFPE010001007.1:0-45507 GCA_900660155.1 Hofstenia miamia | reverse complement strand
GAGTGTGTAGATTTTTCTCACACACCGCAAGCATTAGATATACTGCAATCTGGTCTACTAAATGATGATTATTTGCCCGCAGCAATACATAATAGGCATGGGGAACTATGGGCACGGTTTGTTTATCCTAATTGCGAGTATCCAACGGCTATTCCTATACCAGTATACTCAAACATTACACCGCTAAATCCCTTTAAGTTCCTAGTACATGTGGTATTAAGCATGGGCCGTTTTGAGACTGAGTTAGACCTTTTTGCAGTACCATCATTAAGACATAGCTTTATCAAAGCCAAATTAATCAGGGATAACGCTACTATTGATGATGTTCATGCATTACTTAAACGTTATGTACTTGAACAATTAATGTATTTGCCAGGAGGAACCAAAATGTTTGACCGCTTTTTGGTCAAGGCTTATGAAGCAATCAGGGATAACGTAATGATTGATCATGTTACTGTACATGAAAAGGCTTATGAAGCAATCAGGGATAACGTAATGATTGATCATGTTACTGTACATGAAACACCGGCTGTGCTACTACGCACTGTGCAAAGTCAAGCTTCAGCAAGACTTAAGGATGAGATTCTTCAAATGAAGATTAAGCTAGTGGACGCACTCTATGATGAGCAGATTGTTGGATTGCCTGATCGTGATGCTTTGGTTAATGCCTCAGTTGAACAACCTATGCAGTGGGTTCCCCAAATACAAAGAGCTGACAATCAGTCAGACAATTCCTTAGAGGAACAAAGGTATGCACTGAACATTGCCATTGCAGCCATAGATCAGTTTTTGGTTGGAAATGAAGCTTTTATTAAGCTTCCACTTTTGAATGGGCTGCCTGGCAGCGGAAAGACGCATGTCTTAAAACTAGCTTGCTTGTATGCAAGATCTCAAGGATTAAATGTACAGATTAGTAGCCTCCCATCGCAGAGGTCTTTGGCATTAGGGGGTGCTCATTTGCATCTCTTATTGCCATTGCCTGTTTTAAAATCAAATCATCAAAAAGTTAATGTGGTGACTTGTGCTGAACGCACAATAAAGCGATTGAAGCATCGGCCAGATGCATGGAATAAGTTAAGGCGAATTGACTTGCTTGCATTTGAAGAGATTGGTTTGCTCACAGCTGAGCATTTAGCAGCATTCGATCTTGTCTTGCAACATGTCAGGGATAACCGCACACCTTTTGGTGGTATTTTGCTAATGGGAACTGGTGACTCTAAGCAGCTTAGTCCTATAAATGGTCAATCCGTTTGGATGTCAACAAGCATGCTGACATTGTTTAGAGTCATTCAGTTTAATGGATCAGTTAGAGCAGCAGCTGATCAAGATCTACAGCTCATCAATGAGCTAGGACGAAAAACCGAAATTTCTCAACCTGAAATTAGTCTTTATCAGCAAATTGTTAACTCACGCTGCAATTTTGTTGATGATTGGTCTCAGGTACCCAGACTTAGCGTGAAAATATTCGGGAAAAGAAAAGCCTTGCAACAGGCTATTGAGCAGCATTATGCTGCAGTGCGCAGGGATAACAGCATTGATAAAGTTGAAATAAGAGCTGTTGATGAACACTCTTCTTCTGGTGGATTGCAATGGTCTTTGGCTAATGCATTTTCGATTAAAACACTGAATTACTTTGCTGAAGAACCTGAGGTTCTGCTCTTATATAAGGGCGCTTGTTTAAGATTTACCACAAATAATCGAATTCATGGTTATTCACATAACCAAATTTGCGTAGTGGACTCTTTGCCAGGTGATGTTGCTAACCACTCACCTTTTTTTGCTTTTGTTGCTCCACCTGGGGTGAAACGTATCCCTGATAACAATGATTTTATAGCACAAGGTTGGAAACGGAGGGGCATTAATTGGCTTAGTACTCCAATTGTACATTCAAACAGTCCTGGCATTTTATTTAAACGGCATCAGTATCCAGTTACCCATTATGGGGCTAGCACTATTCATCGTGCAATGGGAGACACTCTTCCCATGGTGGCCACACAATTGTCCTCAGTCAACAAAGACTATGAACTTTGGGAAAAGCCACAGTTGGTTGTGCTAATGTCACGGGTACGCTCACTGTCTGACATCACCTTTGTGGGTAACAGAAACGACACTTTAAGTGTCATTAACAAATTATTGCAGCAACATCTACCTGGTGAAGAGTATATTGACGCAATGTTAAAACAAATTAGCCTGACTCGAAATAGTGGATTTGAAGTTCCGGTAGTCAACAGAACTTTACACCCTTATCGGCCTAGGGATGTTGAACTACCTCGCGACAGGGATAACTACGTTGTAGTTTTTGTATCGATGGACAGGAGAGAGATCTTTTACATTGAGGCAACAAAATGTATTACCTCCTCCTTAGACAACATGAATAGGGGCGGTGGCCCACCTAGTACAGTGAAAGTATGGGCAGTTTATTGCTTCATTTCAGGATTTGGCACTATGGATTCTGCAGATAGTTTTGCAATGGAATTAAGGCAAATTGCACAACCTGTAAATGCTCAGCGTATGCAGGACTTTGCCTATCAGTTAGCAGAACGCCATAAAAATTCTGGAGGCAATAAACTATTATTTGTGATATGCAGCAAACTGCATTAATTGTGACGAAAAATATATTACATGCAAAGCAGGGATAGCATGCAGCCAGGGATAACTTATGCTTAGGCATGTTGGATTGAAAAACCAAAAATAGTTAAGGCAATATTAGTAGCATCTGCAAACACTATCAATGGTTAAATTGACGAAAGATGGATATGACGAAACTACCAAGGAAATAGTGAACTAAATATTTTGCGACTTTTAATTGCAAGTTTAGTTTTTCACAATTATTTCCTTCTGAAATAGGCATTTATGTCTATTAAGATTTTGCGCAGGGATAAGCAATTGATTTCAATTGTTTTTAATGCAGGGATAACATTTATTTACAGTTGGAAAAGGGATAACTTCGAGATGGGATCCCCTGTGACCTATTCGCGGGGATTCCGGATTATCAGGGATAGCACTGTTTTGCTATGTTTATTTTTTTCTAGACGCGCATTGCAAAATGTTAGATAACCAAAAATAAAAAATCAAAAAAAACAAAAAAATAATTTTGTGCGCCAAAGAGGATAGGTCCGAGACACAAAAGTGTACACCTGCGCATGGGAACAAAATGTATAGCATTTTGGCTAAAGTCCTCTTGTTTCTTTTAGGTTGAAAAGACGGTGATCAGTTGATAGAAATCAGATAGAATTGACAGAAAGTCAAATTTAAAGATCACTAAAGCCGGCCTCGTCCCGGCTTGGGATCTTTGGGACCCCAAGATGTTGGAAGTTAATGATGATTTCGGAATCCGTTTTTTTGACAAACATCAAGTGTTTTTGACTGTTTTTGAATTATTAACAAAATATTGGAACTATTATATTTCAAAGATTTATATTAGAAAATGTTTGTATTCTATAATTCATTTTCAACAAAAATTGGAATCAAAGTACTTACTTTTTTTACATCTAAATAATTAAATAATTTCTAAGATTGTATTTTTAAGTCATTGAATTATGCATGTTAAAGAGTTAATTAAAATGAGTTTGCAAAAATGATTAGAAATTGTTATTGCTTGTAAAACATTACTGTATAACTTTCTTAGATTAGAATGAAATCGGTACAACATATCCTTAAAATCAGGATTAGTATATATATATATATATATATATATATTTTGAAATTACATATATTATATAGTTTTTGTGTGCTTAATTTGCTTCATAAAAATCAATTTTAATTAATAAAATAGTAAGTTTTTAATTGGAGATATTGCCAATATTGATATATTCTTTATATTTTTAGATTTTAAGCTGGTAAATAGTGAAGTTATAAATAAATAATGTATTATTTTGATATTATGAAACTGTCAAATTAAGTATTAAAATACACTTTCGATATAAACAAATTTATTAGATTTTTACGAAATTTTCAAAAAAAATTCCAAAATATTCAAATTTAAAATTTAATATATTTTGAAAAATACATATATATAACTTAATAATTTCGCATTACTAAAATATAAGCATAAATAAAAAAATATCTGCATAAATAAATCTTATCAATCAAATAAACAAAAGTATCTTGCCATTAGGCCTAACTCTATATTAAACTAAATATTGAAAACTAGCACTAAACAACTTCTATTTTAACAAATAAAAATTTATTTCTAAAGATTAAAGTTTTTTTTAATCAAGAACTTAGACTATAAAATATACATAGATCGAGTATGCATGTATATAATTTTCACTCAAGGTTGCTACTATTCATTTCATATTAAGTTCATTTTCCTATTGCTGTTGCTATTTAACGACTGAACTCTACCCACCTTTGACCCACTAGAGCCCTTGCTCTATTAATTTTTGAATAATGAAAAATACGATCCAATCTAATAACTAGGGAAAAGTGCTATTGTTGCAACACAAGTTCAATAAAAAATTTTTAAAATCCAGTATTTGTTGACTGAGTAGAACGCAATTGAATATATGGTAGTGAGGGTGAAAAAAATGTGAAATTATCATTTCATCGTCATTTTTGTAAAATAATTAGATTCTCATGAAAGTTAAGTGTTAAGACAATATCTACAGATTGGAATAAGCTTTTGATTGTAGTGTAATATATCACATTAGCACTAACAAAAAGTCGCAAAAACAGTTTACTCAGCCAATCATTGACCAAATACTAGATTTTAGAGAAAATATGAGTAACAACAATCGCAATTTCCAAATACATTGATCTTACACTTTTAAATTGCGGTTTTTTAATGTAAGAGTTAATTATATGTCAGAAGTCTACAAGAAATTTAAATCATCAATAGTTGTTGAAACTTATCATAAGATCTACAGAATTTACTGAGTACATTCACTTGAATATAGGGTAAGTTCTAACAATTCTTTAGAAACATCTACGTTCTCATTCCTGTACCCCGACAAAATAGATCACACATTGAAAAGTTTATAAAAAAAATAATGTAATTATGCTAAATAATTAATTCACAATAACCAATTGATATCATTTTTGTTTGAAATTACTTGCTATTGCAGTCTTGAAATTTAACGCTATGATAACATCTTTGGAGAACATATTATGCAAAAATGTTTTTTTAATTTCAAAGATTAAAAGCACTTAGACATTAGAAGGGTGGGACCAAAAACACTAAAACACAAAGTTCATAATATGTGAATTTTGAAGACGCTTCTGCCCCAAAAAGGAAATAACTATTGATTAGAGTCCAAAATTTTGTATTTTAGAGCAGACCATAGTTCTTTGATGTTGATCTAAAATTTCTTTAACATATTTACGAAAACATTTTTTATATGAGAGTTTACGTGGAGGATTGGAATTGTAGGAAATCTTATGCATGCAGAATAGAATGGCAAGAATGGCATGTACGATATTAAAATTTGAATTGATTGCCTCTGCCAATTCATAATGTGTTTTCAAAATTTTGGGCTTCTCTTGCCTTTGGTTGATTACTCCGAAAATCATTCTGATTCAAAATCTAGTTAATTTTGAATTCAGAAGTTTCAAATTTAAATAATGATGTTTAGCTAAAATATAATGCTAGTCATTTTTTAAGTTTTGCTGTCAATTATATATTACATGCATTGAGCTAAATAAGCATTTGTATATTTTATATATATATATATATATATATATATATATATATATATGTTTGTGTAAACAAAGAATAGTTTATAATAAAAATTTTCAATTTAGGGTTAATGTTTATTAAAACAGCTCTAATCAAAATGAAGTGTTAAAAAATAGCAAAAATTAGTAATTTACTTGAATGTTGAAATTTCGTATTTATTTTCCTAAAAGGCTTTGTAAATTAGTGCAACAAATGAATTTTTATTAAAATAAGTAATGATTTCGTTTATATTCAATTTAATATTAAAAGTGATTGAACCATTTTCACCTAAACTTTAGTTTATGAGAAAATGGTTCCTCAAACATCAGAAATCAAACAACCACTAAGCTTCTTCATATACATGTAATATCAATAATACAATATTCTTTCAAAATATTGACATCGTTTGCTTTTAAAGGTATATCTTAAGTTTCCATCCAATGTTAGTTCGAAAAGTTGTATATATGAAATATTAATTTGTATTAAATCAAAAGGACATCATTTGATGGAAATGGAAGTGCTGAGAACCTATTTCATTCTAAAAATATTAACTTTCTTTATTAGAAACATCTAAAAACCAAATGTAGAAAATTTTACATAGATCAAGAGAGTTGCATATTATGAATCAATAATTTTAATTTTTTATGAAATTTATAGAACACATTATAGAATAAGTGCTGTACTAACAGTCGGATTTTGAAATTTGTAATTCTCAGTTATTACTATGCTAATATATAAATGAATGTAATACTAGCGTAATTAAAAGCACAGACCCACAGGCTAAATAACTTCATTTAGTGATATTGACGTTGTAATTTAGATATGAAATTAAACAATGTTTAAATTGCACATTTTAGCAATTTTATTGTACATTAACTGAAATGTGTATGCAGTAACTTAATTACAAATAATACCTAATTTAATATTCAGTTTTTGCTTTGTTATTTTGATATTTTCTGAATTCAAAAAACAGATATCTTAGATTTTATGATAAAATTAGGCTAAATATCAATTATAATTCAATGTGTAACATTTTGTTTGCCTAGAATAGTCGAAATTAATGTTCAGAATTGTTGTAACAATATTAAATGCATGTTCTACAGAGTTAAAAAATTTGAATACAAATATTATAGGAATATATTTAAATTTTCTATTTGCCTTTTGTTGTCGAATTTATTGACTTATTATAGTCGAAATTAAAGTTTGGTATGAAAAAACTCAGAATGAAATTGAAAACATTCTATATAGTTCAAAAATTTAAATACAAAAATTTATATAACAATATCTGATAATTGAATAAACTAACAAAGATATAACATTCAGAGATAAATTTTAATAATTTTGGCTTCAAAATTAAATACTTCATAATTAAATTTAAAATACGATATTGATTTTAAATAGCTTAAATGTTCAAAATATAATTAATGAAACAAACAAAACAATTTACTACAACTTAACAAACATATAAAAGAAAAATGTTTTTAAATTCTGGAGTCAACAATGATGGGTAAGACAATACCATCGTTGTCATTAGAGTTGATTCCTGTTAGCTTCAATTCATTTATGACGCCATCCTCAATTGCCTTGTGTGGCCGCAGTGCCGCAATGTGAACATCGTTAATCTCAATAAATTCGCCCTCTGAATTTTCAGCACATTTGGTCCAGCCGCATATATCCCACGATTCAATTATTCTAGTGATGCGCCTCACTGCTAATCGCAGCTCCACAATATCAATATGTTCAATATTTTTCCTCAGAATGTCATCGGAAATGAACAGCCTAGCTAAATATGCTGAAAGATGGGGTTTGGTTGAAAGACTTTTCCCATTTAAAAAAATATTAGTGCTAATGACAATACCTCTGATGGATTTTCCAGTGCAGACAGTGTCTCTACCGTCACACATTCTGCAATGGCATAAGTCCGGCACGACGTTGACAGACTTTAGCTGAATTTGTTGATCAAAAAGACGAAATCCAAAAAAAGCGGACGAAAGACGTACTGCTGGGATTTTTGCTTCAATTGCCTTTGTTAAATGTGACAACAAAAAAGGGAAGCGTGTGCAAACAATTTTGTTGTTTGTGTCTGTTCCAAAATATTCAGAAGATGTTGGTTCTAAAATACAGACATTGCTGCCAATTCCAATAGCAGTTGATGTGAATAATTGTGCAGTTTCTTGTAGCGAGTGTGTGAAAAGAACAAACGTTTCTCCATCCTTATTTTCAATTAATACTATTAAGTGACAGTAACTCTGTTCTCTTGCAATTATTGATCTCTTTCCCTCCTGCTGCTTCATTCGGTATACTTGCGCTGGCTTCTTTGATTTGATGATGTGCACTATAGTGGCAAGAAGGCACATATCCTCTCCGTCATTAGATACCTGTGACACAGAAATTTGCGTGGCAGTTTGTGAAAGTTTATATAGGGAATTCAAGTAACTCATTTTGCAATATGATAAATCGTTAGATTTGTGATTTCTTAAGTATTGATAGTTTTAATCTTATTGGATGCTTGTAGCTAGTTTGTTTGAAGTATTTCCGACATTCCAATAAAGTTTTCAATTGGTTGGTGATACAATCATGATTGTTATTGAAAGAGTAGATTAGTGAGGATTAACTAGGTCGCAATTTGATTAGAAATAATGCTCGTAAGCATTCATTGCGGTATTACGTAGTAATGCTAACCGCACTGGACTTGTGTTTACCCTCATCCAAATTGTGCAATGTAATTGTCATATTCCGAAAATGCCTAATGAAGCAATCGATTTAATTAACTAGTGTGCATGAATTTCACAAAACAAGTTCATAATTTAAACACATTTAAAGAAATGAAACAACAATTTTGTATAAATAAATACTGTTTATATAATTTCATTAAAAAATTTTGCAATTTCAATTTCCCTCAACCCAACTTCAACTGAAAAAGGCTGACTTTATATGGTGTTGAATAATTCTATAAATGTTTTAATTTTATAACTAAGCAAATGATATATTGATTCAAATTTTTTTAATTTCCTGGAAATATTGACTGTGTGGACCAGGCTAATAATAGTCAAGTGGTTGAAAAAATTCAAAAAATATAATTCTTTGCAATTTAATAAAAATGGCTCATTTAATATGAGTCCTACATATTCTTAATGGTGTAATATAAGTAATATGTCTCAATATCGCTTATAGAAAATTCATAATGGGTAAACAAGTTTATCTTAGAAACTTTAAATGCAAGAATAATTATCTCAATTCAAAATTCTTGAACAGCATCAAGATTAATATATTAAGTAACTTATAATACAACTATAGAATCATTGCCTTTCAAATTCTAATACCTTTATGGGTGGATTAAGTAAACCAAGGGTAATAAAAGACAAAAATTGCATTCCTAATAATATTCCACCTAGAGAGGATGAACATGATAGTGATGATGGATCATTGCTTTGATCAACTTTCTAAGAGCAAGTCAATTATATAAATAAATTTTCTATATCTTACATATTAATTATTAATTTTTCAGAACTGTAATTATGAAATATTAATTCAACTTACGCATGTACTCATATACATAAACATACACACACCGTAGGTACTAACAATCACAAATACACCCAGCGGAGCTTCAACTGGGTGGGTGGCGTTTGCCTGTTAAAGGTTGTGTGAGGCTTCAGCCGAACTATTTTTGTTGCTGTTTAACCGTTTAGCCATAATTAGGGGGGGTCCAAGGGATCTTAGCCAAATCGTGTCAGAATTTTTTAAAATTTTGCACAGAGTAACTTCGATCGATATCAGCCTTGGAGCCAAAATTGCTAAGAACGCTATTCACTTTGAGGGTACCCCCTACCCCCTCAAAATCGGTCTATTTTCGCGTTTTTTCTGACTTTCGGGTTTTTGCTCACGGCCACCCCAAAAATTTTTGAAAGTGCGGGATATGTTACATGCATAATAAAGTTCGATCGATGGTCTATCTACTTTTGTAAAAATATTTAAGATTGGATAAAAACTGACCGAGCTATAGCCGGCCAAAGTAGGCCAACTCGACAAAATTTTGCAAATTTTTTGCGTTTTTTGGCTCTAGCCCATTCGATCTTGCGTTTTGGGCTTTTTGACCTTCAGATGAAATCTTCCTCTAGTGTTGCTCGTTCGAATGAGCTATCAACATCCAAAATCCATGGACTCGAACTCCCATACCAAAATTTCCCATTTTGCCTACTTTGCTGTTTTTTGGCCGTTTTTGACCAATTTTGATGCAATTATCCAATATTGTGGAAAACCTCTGTTGCGAAAAATTCTAATTTTAATATATTCTTGAATCGCATCAGAAATAGATGTTGTGTACAAATTTTCAAGTCGATATACTTTAAAGTTTCGGAGTTATTATATCAACAAATTTTTTGAAGATAGCTGAAAAATCACGCACTGCCCAAATTTAGGCGTTAATAGCTCAATGAGTTTTAAACATATTTACATTCTGTTTTCATAGTTAGATGCATCAATTTATAGAATGCTAATTTCTGATAAGTACTGGCTGAGAAAAAAATTTTTAATCTAATAAATTCGATCGCTTTTCGTAGAATTTCTGCAAATGTCAGAGATGTAACCTCAAATTATAGCAATAATACATACAGAGAGGTCCGTATTTTAAATAGTGCTCTTCTATGGTAGTATTTATACATGATCTCAAATTTTTAACTTCATTTAGACAAGCATTATTGAGATATACTCAATATATGCATTATATATATATATATATATAGTGGGGCTATTTGTTTAAACATTAGAAACAGCAGCCTTTCTTCCTTTGAGACCCCCGGAGGGATGGATCAAGTGAAGAAAGGCAATCGAAAACGAAATTCCACTCAGTCTCCGCGATCCTATCCCAAGAACCTCAACATCATTGTGATGTTGTACCACTATTAAAATTCACTTTCTAACTTAAATCCAATTACTAATACAATGTTTTTATGACATATTGACATTGTTTCAACCTTCTTCAACTTCAGAATCATCAAGAATCCTAAGGATCTTCAGGATTTCTGAAGGTTTTCACATAGAATTTTATAATAAATCTAAATTATTTTTGTTTATTGAGAAGGAACAAACCTTGAACTATATTTTTTACAAATTACTATGTACTACTCATACACCGACCTCAGACTTCAACTGGGTGGGTGGCGTTTGCCTGTTAGAGGTTGTGTGAGGCTTCAGCCGAACTATTTTTGTTGCTGTTTAACCGGTTAGCCATAAAAGGGGTGCTGAAAAAGTTTGAGCGAAATCGCGTCAGAAATTTCTGAAATTTTGCACAGAGTAACTTCGATCGATATCAGCCCTGGAGCCAAAATTGCTAAGAACCCTATTCACTTTGAGGGTACCCCCTACCCCCCCAAAATCGGTCTACTTTTGATTTTTTGCTGATTTTCGGGTTTTTGCTTACGAACCCCCCAAATATTTTTGAAAGTGCGAGATATATTATATGCATAATAAAGTTCGATCGATGGTCAATATACTCATGTAAAAATATTTAAGATTGGATAAAAACTGACCGAGCTATAGCCGGCCAAAGTAGGCCAACTCGACAAAATTTTGCAAATTTTTTGCGTTTTTTGGCTCTAGCCCATTCGATCTTGCGTTTTGGTCTTTTTGACCTTTAGATGAAATCTTCCTCTAGTCTTGCTCGTGTGCGTGATCTATTAACATCCAAAATCCATGGACTCAAACTCCCATAACAAATTTTCCCATTTTGCCTACTTTGCTGTTTTTTGGCCGTTTTTGACCAATTTTTATGCAATTATCCAATATTGTGCAAAATCTTTGTTGCGAAAAATTCTAATTTTAATATATTCTTGAATCGCTTCAGAAATAGATGTTGTGTACAAATTTTCAAGTCGATATACCTTAATGTTTCGGAGTTATTAGATGAACAATTTTTAAACAGATGGCTAAAAAATCACGCACTGACCAACTTTAAGCGCTAATAGCTCAATGAGTTTTAAACATATTTACAATCTGTTTTCATAGTTAGATGCATCAGAAATAGGGCTTCCGAATGATATATAGGATGTTAATATTTGACAATGACAGGCCAAGAAACTAATTTTAAATCTAAAAATTACGATCGCTTTTCGTAGAATTTCAGCAATGGTCAGAGATGTAACCTCAAATTAAGGCAATAATATTTACAGAGAGGTCCGAATTTTTAATAGTGCTCTTTTATAGTAGTAGTTACACATTATCTCAAATTTTTAACTTCATTTGAACAAGGTTTCTTGAGATATCCTGAATATATGCATTATATATATATATAAGCTATTTAGGCAATTTGTTTAAACATTACAAACAGCAGCCTTTCTTCCTTTGAGACCCCCGGAGGGTTGGATCAAGTGAAGAAAGGCAATCGAAAACCAAATTCCACAAATCTTTACCGATCCTATCCCATGAACCTCAACATCATTGTGATGTTGTACCACTATTAAAATTCACTTTCTAACTTAAATCCAATTAATAATATGATGTTTTTATGACATATTAACATTGTTTCAACCTTATTCAACTTCAGAATCATCAAGAATCCTAAAGATCTTCAGGATTTCTGAAGGGTTTCACAAAGATTTTTCTAATAAATCTAAATTATTTATCTTTACCGATCCTATTCCAAGAACCTCAACATCATTGTGATGTTGTACCACTATTACAATTCACTTTCTAACTGAAATTCAAATTGGTGGCTGACGTTTAAATGGCATATTGATACTGTTTCAACCTTGTTCAACTAGAGAGTTATTGTCCTTCATTAAGATCTACAGGTACTGAAATCATATGAATCAATGCAATTGGATGTTGAATTTCAAATCAAATTTTGAGTAGGAACAAACCTTGAACTATAGCATTTATTGAAGATGTGTCTATCATACACCGACCTCAGATTTCAACTGGGTGGGTGGCGTTTGCCTGTTAGAGGTTGTGTGAGGCTTCAGCCGAACTTTTTTTATTGCTTTTTAACCGGTCAGCGATAAAAGGGGTCCTACTAAGGTTTTGTTAAACGATGGAATAGATACAATCTAGAAAGTGCACTACTTTGCACTGACTGTACACAATATCTAAGCAACAGGGATAACAGTACAGGATCGTGGGTTTGTGCATGGCCCTCATACATTTGCTATGTTTTAGTAAATGGTAGTTGTAACGCAAGGCAGTTTTGGGCTTGCTTGCCCCTCTAGTCATGCTCGTTCTTGGATTCTAATGAAATCTAAATTTCATATAGAATTCAAAAACTATGACGAAACAATGCCCAATGCTTATTTTATTGATATGACGCAAGTCATAATTGATTTATATGCAGTTATATCTGCAATATTTTGCAAAATTTTTGAAAATGGCTGAATGAACATCCCATTCGTTCTGTACGTTGCCCCTATGGGTGCAACGAATTTGTCGAAAAATGTGGCTCTGTGCCTTTTATAGTACTTTTAACATCCAAAATCCATGGACTGGAACTCCCATACCAAATTTTCCCATTTTGCCTACTTTGCTGTTTTTTGGCCGTTTTTGACCAATTTTTATGCAATTATGCAATATTGTGCAAAATCTTTGTTGCGAAAAATTCTAATTTTAATATAATCTTGAATCGCCTCAGAAATAGATGTTGTGTACAAATTTTCAAGTCGATATACCTTAAAGTTTCAGAGTTATTAGATAAAAAATTTTTACACAGATGGCTAAAAAATCACGCACTGACCAACTTTAAGCGCTAATAGCTCAATGAGTTTTCAACATATTTAGATTCTGTTTTCATAGTTAGATGCATCAGAAATAGGGCTTCCGAATGATATATAGGATGTTAATATTTGACAAATACAGGCCGAGAAAAAAATTTTAAATCTAATAATTTCGATCACTTTTCGTAGAATTTAATCAATTGTCAGTGATGTTAGCTCAAATGCAATCAATTATATATACATAGAGAGGTCCAAACATATACAATATATATATATATATATATATAATATTTTTATTAAATAGAAATAAATTTAAGTTTTTTCAATAATTCATCATAGAATATCTTGTATTTTATTTATTGTTCTGACTAAACATAAAAATATACATGTATACATGTAATGTATATCGTATTATAATATATTGGTTTGGTGTTGATAAGCTACTTAATTAGCCTAGGCGGTAATCACTATTGTTCTTTGTTCCTGGCGTCAGCTGCTATGGTGCACTAATTAATTAATTACCAGTCGTTTCACCGTGGGTAGGAAGCCTTAACCGCAAAACTTCGCTTTGAAGTACGGGCCACTGATTAATGCTTTGATGGCGGCCGCGCCTTTGAATAACTAGTATATAAGGCCCCTAAAATTTCAGTCAATCGCCTCATCGAGTGCCCAGAACAGCATGCCCAAAAAAGCTAAACGCAAATCTAGCACTGCTAAGTGCCCAAAGTGTAGTAGCTTTGTAAAGTCTGCTGGAGAGCCTTGCTCTAAATGTCGGAAACTTGAACTGCTGCCCAACAGTTCAAAACGCGAAGTGGTTACTGATCAGCCTTGCAGATCAAATAGAGAGTTGGATTGTCCTTCGGGATTAAGAAATACAGGTACTGATCAGCTTTGCAGATCAAATAGCGAGTTGGATTGTCCTTCGGGGCTTACAGGTACTGATCAGCCTTGCAGATCAAATATGTTGGATTGTCCTACGGGATCTAATGACGAAATGATTGATGATTTAAATACGGCATTTATTGAAGATGTGCCTGGCACATCCGAAATAGTTTTTTCACATTGTGAAAACTGCCTAAGGGTTCCAACGGATGAATATCCATTAGACTTAACTGAAGTTGATCTATGCAACATGATACAGAGAAAGTTCTCTAACCTTTTTCATTAACAACTGCGTATAGATACAATTTAGTAAACTGCTTTGCTTTGCACTGAGTGCCAAACATATCTAAGCTGTGGTGATAAAGGGCAGTGGGGTTGTGCATGGCCCTCATACATTTGCTATATTTTAGTAAATGGTACAAACAACACAAGGGAGTTTTGGGCTTGCTTGCCCTTAACATTACGGAAATCTTGGATTCTAATGAAATCTAAATTTCATATAGAATTCAAAAACTATGACGAAACAATGCCCAATGCTTATTTTATTGATATGACGCAAGTCATAATTGACGGAAAAGCAGTTATATCTGCAGGCAAATTAGTGAATTTGCGAAAATGGCTGAATGAACATCCTGTATGTTCTGTACGTTGCCCCTATGGGTGCAACGAATTTGTCGAAAAATGTGGCTCTGTGCCTTTTATAGTACTTTTGAAAAACTTATGCAATGGGATCCCAGATTTTGGGAAATTCGAAAATAGGCTTGTCGGAATCCGTCCTGATTTCTTGAAGGAGCAACAATTTTTAAATAAATGGCGAATAGGGCCGTGTGTAGCAATTGTACAAGAAAGGGGTCTTTGTCTATTAACGTGCAGAAATTGCGATGGTGGGCGAATGCAAGGCATGGTACACTTACCACCAAATCCCGTTTTGGGAAATTTGCCTCTACAGCATTCTGATAGATTAGCCCAAGCACGATTGATCCCCAGAGTTTATAAAAACACACGGTCCGGGACTACGTCCCACACTTATCAAATGTTGCGGGAAGAAGGCGGTTATTCTGGAATGTCTAGTTTCGCAATTTCTACAAATTCTGAATACTGGGGCGAAGGTGACGATGAAAGTTTTCGATATGAACGGGCGGAGGCCTTGATTTTAAATCATAGACCAGATGTTCGTGCATATTTTCGCAATCGAATTAATAGTGACTACAGATTAGGATTTTTCATGGAAATGGCAAGACACCGTGTGTCTTTGAAATGTCCGGTTGGATCTGAGAAAGCTGCAGCAGCAGCCGCATCAGGGACATATATTTCATTAAATGATGCTGTAGAAATGCGACGTTCTCAGCACTTAGAAAGCAGGGATAACACTGTAGATCATGCGATCAGGGATAACAGTGAATCAAATTTAGATCATGCGATCAGGGATAATTTGATATCGGAGCCTTTATGGCCAACAGTGCTTTGCACACTTCAAATAAGCGACGGGTATGGACATAAAGTCCATTTAGATCTGAATGTTTTTAATGGCGATTTTCGCCTGCTGTGGATTACTTGTAATATTGCTGCATTTTTTGGCAACATATGGCAAAAATTACATAATGTAGTGACTGAAACTCCTAATTGGCAAGGGAAACTACTACGCTATATAACTAAATTATTAGGCAACAATGTACGAGCACCTAGAAATCATCCTTACAAGCATTTCCTATCTAGAAATGAAATGCAAACTGCTCTCAGGGAAGCAGCAATAGGTGGTACAATTCAAGCTCAAGTAGCAAGCCTCTTTGCGTCACTACCTTGTGTACAGTCATATTTCGCAGTCAATATGCAAGATTTGATTGACTTTGTGTCAGAAACCAGGGATAACATCGTATTTATTTACAATACTGGTCGGCGGAGGTCTGCGCTAGATTTCCCACCAGAAATAATACGAAATGACGAAAAATGTGGCAACTTTGAGCTGCGGCACTTGTGTCACAGTGAACTGAACTTGAATGATTATGAAAAGTGGTCTGGGAAGTCAGCCATGCGCAATGGCGGACAATTATGCAAGTGGTTTATAGATTCTGTTCCAGGATCTACAGAAAAGGTAGAGCACTTTAGTGATGGCATTAAAAAGTGGCATTTGGCAGTATATTTTTACTGTCCAGATTATAATGTTGATGCATTGCGACAGTCTTTCTTACAGCAAATGGGCAATGAGATTAGAGCTGTGTGTGAAGAGCATGGGTTTCCGCTAACCAGGGATAACTCTCGCACAAAGTATAAATGTACAGCTTTGCAAAATGACCGTCTTTGCAATTTAGTTAGTAAGTGGAGATGCCCAGCTGTAGAACCATGCTCATCAGCATTATGTCGGCGACATGGGGAAGCCACCAGGGATAACACAAATACCTACCTTTCTGTTAGACCTCTGGGACGGGTCTTTGTTGAAGTGGAACCCACTCCACCACCTTCTGATTCAGAATCTGATTCTGAAATTGTTGACGATCACAGGGATAACTTTGAAGGATTTATACCTTTCAGTGATAATGAGGATTTGGATTATGCAACCAATCCTGGCTTATATGGTGTGAATGAGCCTATAGCTACTTTAGGCAATGATTTCTTAGAAACTAACACAGCAGAACCGGAAACTAATTTTGAACCATTGTCGACACACGTACAACATGGTCACATACTGCTAAATAGGCAATGTGGTTTATTGCAGAGGTCAGGCCAACGGGTAAATGTTAATGCAACTAGTGAGAGATTCTTACAAAATATAGTTGCAAAGGGAAACGCGATACCTTTGTTGTATCCTGAAGCTGGACTCTTCCCTAGTATTTGCTGGAAACAAAACCCGGATGGTTCATATGTTGGGGCAATACCACAACCTTTATGGGGCGGGACTAAATCCAATAAGCAATATGGAATATGCAGTCTAAATGATCATGTACGTGCTAGATTAATGGATCATACAACATTAACTGGGACTGATCCCAACTACATTGCATTTGGTTTTGACATTTTGTCAAACATAGGATTGAGATACACTTGTTCCACGTCAGCTCGGAATCAAAGTTTTGAGCATTTATATAAAAGCGAATCGGGGGTGTCAAATCCTTTCAATGGCGCTGATAGTAGAGATAGGGTGAATGAAGTGGCGGCATTAATTGCCAGGAACAACGTAACATATTTTTACACTCATACCTGTAACCAGAGTGAGCACTACGGGGTCGCCCCCATTTATAATCAATGCCAAACTCTCATTGAAGAGGCATATGCATTTCCAGACGTGCAGAGGTCCCTTAGGCAATCGATCATGCCTCAGTTAACGAGGTCTTGGGAAAGGGCTGCCGTTTATCACATGGAATACATCCGGGATAGCATTGAAAAACCTTTGGGAGAAATAGTGCATTTATGGTACAGGTTTGAGTGGCAGACCAGTGTAGGTAACTTGCCACATATTCATGCTATCATCGTCACAAAGGATAGTACACATAGTCAGGTTGCTCAAAACCGCGTTTCCTGCTCACAACGGGACATGTTCTGTTTAGAACATTTTAATGCATGGGTAGACGAAGGTCTTATTACCAGTAATGACCAATTTCTTGACGCATATGAAAAAGCAGCAATCATTCAACAACATAGTTGTGAGAATTCCGGCTATCGTTGTCATAAACGGACAGTGAATGGGGAAAAAGTGTGTAGAGTGCCCAGACACATGCCGTCATCTGATTATTATGTGGAAGAAATAAATGTTAACCACACTGCAGACGCAATTGCAGTACTGAAAGCCATTGGGCTTACTGACGAAAAAGGAAATTTGAATAAAGAGATTTTGCCTGCAAAATGGCATTATCCAGCTCAGCCAAGGGAGAACTGGAGTCCATGTAATGCACGGTTGTTTGTTGCAACTCTGTCCAGCCAAAACCTACAGTTGACAGATGTGTGGCTTGAGTCACGATATATTGCAAAATATGTCGCTGGCTTTGATGAACAAGCTTTAGTTCATATTAAGAGCGGGGATAACCAAGATAAATTGGAAGTGGAGGCTGATGGATTGCACAACACTAAAATTACAGGGGCTCGAATGAATGCTCAAAAGGAATTGAATGAAAAGATGGAACGCGATCCATCTCGGGAAATGGCATCTTTGTTGCCCATCACAAAGATGTATTGGATGTCCTTGGGATTAGAAATAGTCCACCCAGGCGTCCAATTTATTAAAATCTCAACAGAAACAATTGAAATGAGACAGAAAAGTGTGCAGTTTGATTCGTCAGCTCACATTCTTACTGTCCAAGGTCTTATTGAGCCCGTCCGGGCCCGTCGGGATGTTCTGGCTTTGCCACAACATAGACAATTTACCGACAACCAAGTTTTGATTATAAAGGATCACCTAGCCAGCAGGGTGAAAATGGATAACGTGACGCTTTTCTCAGTTAGACCTCCGGAATTATTGTTCATTGATAATCTTGCTGATTATCTGTGCTGGTTTGCTTTGGGGAACATGTCAAAATTCCGTACGGGGCAAGGTCTTTCTGTGCATGAAAAGTATCTAGACAGGGATATTCTGAAATGCGCGTGGATTGACGGGTGTGGGCGCGTCATACAAATTCGCCCCAGTGCTTTGGCAAAGTTTATAGAGTGTGTAGATTTTTCTCACACACCGCAAGCATTAGATATACTGCAATCTGGTCTACTAAATGATGATTATTTGCCCGCAGCAATACATAATAGGCATGGGGAACTATGGGCACGGTTTGTTTATCCTAATTGCGAGTATCCAACGGCTATTCCTATACCAGTATACTCAAACATTACACCGCTAAATCCCTTTAAGTTCCTAGTACATGTGGTATTAAGCATGGGCCGTTTTGAGACTGAGTTAGACCTTTTTGCAGTACCTTCATTAAGACATAGCTTTGTCAAAGCCAAATTAATCAGGGATAACGCTACTATTGATGATGTTCATGCATTACTTAAACGTTATGTACTTGAACAATTGATGTACCTGCCAGGAGGTACCAAAATGTTTGACCGCTTTTTGGGACTGGCATTTGAAGCAATCAGGGATAACGTAATGATTGATCATGTTACTGTACATGAAACACCGGCTGTGCTACTACGCACTGTGCAAAGTCAAGCTTCGGCTAGACTAAAGGAAGAGATACATCAAATGAAAGTTAAGCTAGTGGACGCTCTCTATGATGAGCAAATTGTTGGATTGCCTGATCATGATGCTTTGGTTAATGCCTCAGTTGAACAACCTGTACAGTGGGTTCCTCAAATACAGAGAGCCAGGGATCAAACACGGGATTCCTTTGAGGAACAAAGGTATGCACTGAACATTGCCATTGCAGCCATAGATCAGTTTTTGAATGGAAATGAAGCTTTTATTAAGCTTCCACTTTTGAATGGGCTGCCTGGCAGCGGAAAGACGCATGTCTTAAAACTAGCTTGCTTGTATGCAAGATCTCAAGGATTAAATGTACAGATTACTAGCCTCCCATCGCAGCGGTCTTTGGCATTAGGGGGTGCTCATTTGCATCTTTTAGTGCCATTGCCAATTTTAAGTAAGCAGCATTATAAAATTAATGTGGTGACTTGTGCTGAACGCACAATAAAGCGATTGAAGCATCGGCCAGATGCATGGAATAAGTTAAGGCGAATTGACATGCTTGCTTTCGAGGAGATTGGGTTGCTCACAGCTGAGCATTTAGCAGCAGTCGATCTTGTCTTGCAACATGTCAGGGATAACCGCACACCTTTTGGTGGAATTTTACTTATGGCAAGTGGGGACTCTAAGCAGCTTAGTCCTATAAATGGTCAATCCATTTGGATGTCAACAAGCATGCTGACATTGTTTAGAGTCATTCAGTTTAATGGATCAGTTAGAGCAGCAGCTGATCAAGATCTACAGCTCATCAATGAGCTAGGACGAAAAACCGAAATCTCTCAACCTGAAATTAGTCTTTATCAGCAAATTGTTAACTCACGCTGCAATTTTGTTGATGATTGGTTTCAGGTGCCCAGACTTAGCGTGAAAATATTTGGGAAAAGAAAAGCCTTGCAACAGGCTATTGAGCAGCATTATGCTGCAGTGCGCAGGGATAACAGCATTGATAAAGTTGAAATAAGAGCTGTTGATGAGCACTCTAGTAATGGTGGATTACAATGGTCTGCTGCCAATACAAGAACTGTGCAGTCATTAAATTATCATGCTGAAGAACCAGAGGTTTTGCTCTTGTATAAGGGCGCTTGTTTAAGATTTACCACAAATAATCGAATTCATGGTTATTCACATAACCAAATTTGCGTAGTGGACTCTTTGCCAGGTGATGTTGCTAACCACTCACCTTTTTTAGCTTTTGTTGCTCCACCTGGAATTAAACAAATCCCAGGTAACAATGATTTTACTGCACAAGGTTGGAAACTGAAAAATATAGCGTGGCTTACAACTCCAATTGTACATTCAAACAGTCCTGGCATTTTATTTAAACGGCATCAGTATCCAGTTACCCATTATGGGGCTAGCACTATTCATCGTGCAATGGGGGATACTCTGCCTTTAGTGGCAACGCAGCTTTCGAGTGTACAAAAGGATTACGAGCTATGGGAAAAGCCTCAGCTAGTGGTACTTATGTCCCGAGTGCAGTCATTGTCTGATATTACCTTTGTGGGGTCAAAAACTGAAACGTTGGCAGTCATTCAAAAACTATTGCAGCAACATCTACCTTGTGAGTCGTACATAGACCATATGTTAAAAGAAATTAGCCTGACTCGAAATAGTGAATATCAAGTTCCGGTAGTCAACAGAACTTTACACCCTTACAGGCCTAGGGATGTTGAACTACCTCACGAAAGGGATAACTACGTTGTAGTTTTTGTTTCAATGGATAGGAGAGAGATATTTTACATTGAGGCAACAAAATGTATTACCTCCTCCTTAGACAACATGAATAGGGGCGGTGGCCCACCTAGTACAGTGAAAGTATGGGCAGTTTATTGCTTCATTTCAGGATTTGGCACTATGGATTCTGCAGATAGTTTTGCAATGGAATTAAGGCAAATTGCACAACCTGTAAATGCTCAGCGTATGCAGGACTTTGCCTATCAGTTAGCAGAACGCCATAAAAATTCTGGAGGCAATAAACTATTATTTGTGATATGCAGCAAACTGCATTAATTGTGACGAAAAATATATTACATGCAAAGCAGGGATAGCATGCAGCCAGGGATAACTTATGCTTAGGCATGTTGGATTGAAAAACCAAAAATAGTTAAGGCAATATTAGTAGCATCTGCAAACACTATCAATGGTTAAATTGACGAAAGATGGATATGACGAAACTACCAAGGAAATAGTGAACTAAATATTTTGCGACTTTTAATTGCAAGTTTAGTTTTTCACAATTATTTCCTTCTGAAATAGGCATTTATGTCTATTAAGATTTTGCGCAGGGATAAGCAATTGATTTCAATTGTTTTTAATTCAGGGATAACATTTATTTACAGTTGGAAAAGGGATAACTTCGAGATGGGATCCCCTGTGACCTATTCGCGGGGATTCCGGATTATCAGGGATAGCACTGTTTTGCTATGTTTATTTTTTTCTAGACCCGCATTGCAAAATGTTAGATAACCAAAAATAAAAAATCAAAAAAACAAAAAAATAATTTTGTGCGCCAAAGAGGATAGGTCCGAGACACAAAAGTGTACACCTGCGCATGGGAACAAAATGTATAGCATTTTGGCTAAAGTCCTCTTATTTATTTTAGGTTGCCAAGAGTGTGATGTTCATAGCAGTTAGATGGAATCAATAGATCATGATGATAATCCCAAAGATCACTAAAGCCGGCCTCGTCCCGGCTTGGGATCTTTGGGACCCCAAGATGTTGGAAGTTAATGATGATTTCGGAATCCGTTTTTTTGACATAACATATATTATTTGTTGTTCTTTTTCTTACATGTAAGATATTTAATACTTATTCTTTAATTTTCACAAGTAAATTTTGGTTTGGTTTTTCAAAAAAATTTAGAAATTATTAATTTTTCTAAAACATGAATTAGATTGCGATGCATTTTTCGTGTAGGTATAGCTTAGTCTAGTAATAGAAAAGTTTTATTTTTGAATTGTTGACTAAATCTTTAATACTTTATTTTAAGAAATTAGCTATATACTATCCACCAATTTATGTTGATATCTGAAATACAAAAATGTGAAGATATTCGATTTTTCCTGAACTTTTTTCTTGCATTAAATAGTGCTTCAATTTTAACAAATTTGTAAGGAAACTTAAATTTCGTAGCTAAATGTTCATTTTGAAGTCCTTCTTTTTTATTCAAAAAATGTTTAATTGGCATCAAACAGTTTTTATTAAAAACGCACTTTCATGTAAAAATGTTATTAAAAACTCAGCATTCATTTCTCGTTAAAAATTTAGTAAAATTTTCACTACAATCCACTTTCAAATTGAGACTATTTTCTTACTTTATTCAGAATAAGAACTTTGCTACTAAATAACATATTTGTAAATAATAAATATTTCTATATTATAGCTAATAATATATATTATTATATAACGTTTTTCATTGTTAAAATCATTTACCTCGCTTGAAGCAGATGCTTACATATTAAATTTTACAAAAATACCAGTTTCAGCAGTTAATATAAATGTATACAATTACAAAAATTACTTCAATTTATATCATCTTTATGCAACTGCGAACAGGTTTCACAGTAAACAAATTGAAATTTCGTTTATGCCTTTGACTGACAGCAAATTCTATAAAAATGATAAAATTAATTAGCTTCATAAAATTACAATTCGAATTACTAAATATAATTAGTCAACTTATACTCTTACAAATGTTATGTATACATATACAGCTATGACTTAGAAATATTTTATTCTGTATTTCGTAAAGTATACAATTGACGAATTCTAAAATAAGAAGTTTTATATAATTATTAATACTTAGCATAATATTGAAATTAATTCAAAGATGTGTTTTATTTTATCCACATTTAAAATTTACAGAAATAATATGCACACGAAATTTATTATTATATACAAAAAGATATAATATAAACTAGAAATATAAAAATTATATATATATATATATATAAGAATATTTTTAAGTGAATTTTATTCAGATCATAGATGAAGATTAGATATTGAACTATTAAGAACAGTTATTTATGAAATTTTGTATAAGTAAGTACATTCCTTACGAAAATTGTAGTTTCATGATAAACAGAATTTTATATTAAAATGATTTTCATCCTAAAATGATAGTAAACTATGAAAATTGTAGATGGCATACATTAACGTTAAGATCAGACAATAGAATTATTATTTCTTAATAAAATCAATCAAATTACACTTTTTGTAACCTAACATATGCATTTGATTGAAAACAGACCGATATTTCTATGATCGTAATTCGCCCGGGACGGGATGCGGCAGGACTGTGACACAGAAAATGTCCTGCTTTTATTATTTATACAAGCATTGTATGCTGTAACTTAACAAACAAAAAAAAGATGTGTTAATGTGACATATAAATGTTTAAAAATTTTTACAATCTGATCAAATTTGAGCATATGGGGTCATCCAAAAAACGTTTATTAAGGTCAAAAAATTACTAAAATACAGAATTTCGACGGTTTTTGTTAAATTACTCTGACAAATCGAGCTCTATCAATTTCTGATATTTAAATATTATCCGCAAAACATATTGAGATTTCGAAATTTGCTTGTTGCATCTTAATACAATCAAAATTCATAAAAGGCGACCGTACTTTGTAAGCCATTTTCGTATAACATAGACCAATTTGAGGGAATTTTGAAGATCAATAATTTTTTTATAAAAAATACTAATGTTATAGTCTCTAACAATGCTTTTTTGACTAGTACGGAATGAGTATTATATAAAAAAAAATTGTTGTTTTAATTCTATCAATAGTTCTTGAGTAATATCATTATGATCTTCAAGAATAAGTGCAATAATATGGAATTAGTTTAGAGTAGAGTGGTGTAAAACGTTAGAATGATTTCTCTTTCTGCATGAAGTAATTAATGTGGATCAAGTAAATAAATGCTAAAGAGATTCTAAAATAATAATTCTATCAAAAATCTATCCCAAGATCTTCATCATCATTGTGATGTTAGAACACAATGGATGTTCACTTTCAAAACTATCTCCATTCATAAAAATAATGTTTCTATGACATGCAGATCATATTTCAACCTTTTCCAACTTCATAATTCCTTACATGTTTAAAATCCCCAATGTTCCTGAAGTTTATACTAAAATTTTCATAACTAATTTTTGAATATAATAGTTTACTAAGTACTAATTTTTCAGAACGTAAATAAGAAAACGAAATATCTTTGAAATATTAATTCAACTTACCCATATACTCACATACATATACATACACACACCGTAGGTACTAACACAAATACACCCAGCGGAGTTCAACTGGGTGGGTGGCGTTTGCCTGTTAGAGTGATGTGAGGCTTCAGCCGAACTATTTTTATTGCTGTTTAACCGGTTAGCCATAAATGGGGGGGGATCAAGTCCAGGTTTTGCAAAAGGTGTTGAATTTTTTTTATTTTTTGCACATGTATACTTTGACCCTTTTTAGGAAACCTATTAAATTTGCTAAGGACGCTATTCACTTTGAGGGGGTCTACTGGCCCCTCCAATTGGGTCAGTTTGAAGCCATTACGTCATCACTTGAATGTGAAAAAATTCGCTTTCAAAATCTCTGGCTAGAATGGGTCGATTTTCAATTTTCTATTTACTAGCGACCTTAGATTTGTACGTTCTAAAAGAATATAAAGTCAGAATTGAAAAAAGGCTTTTGGAAAGCCCAAAATAGGCATCCAGTGTTTTCACACTATAACTGTTTTAATTGATTCCATTTTTGTTTGAATTTATTTGCAATGGCTATGTGAGTTTTGAAGTCTTACTCTAGTCTTTTTTAGTCGAATGAGCTATCAACATCCAAAATCCATGGACTCGAACTCCTATACCAAATTTTCCCATTTTGCCTACTTTGCTGTTTTTTAGCCGTTTTTGATCAATTTTTATGCAATTATCCAATATTGTGCAAATTCTTTGTTGCAAAAAATTCCAATATGAAATATATTGATGAATCGCTTCAGAAATAGATGTTGTGTACAAATTTTCAAGTCGATATACCTTAATGTTTCGGAGTTATTAGATGAACAATTTTTAAACAGATGGCTAAAAAATCACGCACTGACCAACTTTTGTATTAATATAATTGTCTTATCGTACATTATGCGACAATGCAGAAAAAATCGTATATATGCACATAGGCGGGGCTAGAAGTGCGGGTAAACTTTTAAAATGAATTTTTCGAAAGTTTAGTGAATGTTTAACATGGAATTTCTCTGTCAATTCTTATCGGATTTTAATAATTTTTTTTGCATTCGATGGCTAATGATCTTTTCTTTCTTAATCTATTTAAACTATTAATGCGCGATAGTAACATTTTTCAAAACAAGCAATAAACCAACAAATTTCGCACTTTCACAAAACTAACAAAAATATAATATATATTTGTAACAATTATTCTTACCTAAGTGTTATTATTTATTATAAATTTATTCATTAATATACTTTGTTTAAACATGAGAAACAGCAGCCTTTCTTTCTTTGAGACCCCCGGAGGGTGGAGCACAGTAAAGCAGAAGAATTAAAACGAAATATTACAATCACGCGTCATAATCCCAAGAACCTCAGCATCATAGTGATGTTGTACCACTAGTAAAATTCACTTTCTAACTTAAATCCAATTAATAATATGATGTTTTTATTAAATATTAACATTGTTACAACCTTCGTCTTTAGCAGGGAGATAAGATAAAATATTCAAAGTTGCTTACTTTCAAAAGAAAATGTAAACATTCAAGCTTTTTTCTTCTGATACCTCCCAATCCTGGGAGGAATCAGATGAAAAACTTTTTACTATAACTCATACACCGACCTCAGACTTCAACTGGGTGGGTGGCGTTTGCCTGTTAGAGGTTGTGTGAGGCTTCAGCCGAACTATTTTTGTTGCTGTTTAACCGTTGAAATTGATAAAAGGGGTGCTGATAAGTTTGAGCGAAATCACGATTAGAATTTTCTGAAATTTTGCACAGAGTAACTTCGATCGATATTAGCCCTGGAGCCAAAATTGCTAAGAACACTATTCACTTTGAGGGTACCCCCTACCCCCCCAAAATCGGTCTACTTTTGATTTTTTGCTGATTTTCGGGTTTTTGCTTACGGACCCCCAAAAAATTTTTGAAAGTGCGGGATATATTATATGCATAATAAAGTTCGATCGATGATCGATTTACTCATGTAAAAATATTTAAGATTGGATAAAAACTGACCGAGCTATAGCCGGCCAAAGTAGGCCAACTCGACAAAATTTTGCAAATTTTTTGCGTTTTTTGGCTCTAGCCCATTCGATCTTGCGTTTTGGGCTTTTTGACCTTTAGATGAAATCTTCCTCTAGTCTTGCTCGTTCGAATGAGCTATCAACATCCAAAATCCATGGACTCGAACTCCCATACCAAAATTTCCCATTTTGCCTACTTTGCTGTTTTTTGGCCGTTTTTGACCAATTTTTATGCATTTAACCAATATTGTGCAAAATCTATGTTGCGAAAAATTCTAATTTTAATATATTCTTGAATCGCATCAGAAATAGATGTTGTGTACAAATTTTCAAGTCGATATACCTTAAAGTTCCTGAGTTATTAGATCAACAATTTTTTCGCAGATAGCTAAAAAATCACGCACTGCCCAAATTTAGGCGCTAATAGCTCAATGAGTTTTCAACATATTTAGATTCTGTTTTCATAGTTAGATGCATCAGAAATAGGGCTTTCGAATGATATATAGGATGTTAATATCTGACAAATACAGGCCGAGAAAAAAATTTTAAATCTAAAAATTACGAACACTTTTCGTAGAATTTAAGCTAATGTCAGAGATGTAAGCTCAAATGAAAGCAATTATATATACAGAGAGGTCCGAATTTTTAATAGTGCTCTTCTATAGTAGTAGTTACACATGATATCAAATTTTTAACTTCATTTGGACAAGGGTTCTTGAGATATCCTCAATATATGCATTATATATATATATATATATAGTGGGGCAATTTGTTTAAACATTACAAACAGCAGCCTTTCTTCCTTTGAGACCCCCGGAGGGGTGGATCAAGTGAAGAAAGGCAATCGAAAACCAAATTCCACAAATCTTCCCCGATCCTATCCCAAGAACCTCAACATCATTGTGATGTTGTACCACTATTAAAATTCACTTTCTAACTTAAATCCAATTAATAATATGATGTTTTTATGACATATTGACATTGTTTCAACCTTTTTCAACTTCAGAATCATCAAGAATCCTAAGGATCTTCAGGATTTCTGAAGGTTTTGACATACATTTTTCAATTCAATTTTAATTATTTTAGTTTATTATGTACTTAAATACTTTGAACTACTATGAAATAAAATGTACTATTAATTAAACTAATACCGTGATGTACTAAGGTGTACTGGGTGGGTGGCGTTTGCCTTTTAAAGTGGTGTGAGGCTTCAGCCGAACTGTTTTTATTGCTGTTTCACCGTTCAACGTTAAAAGGGGGGGGTCTTTACTAGAATTTAAAATCACGCTTAGAATTTTCTGAAATTTTGCACAGAGTAACTTCGATCGATATCAGCCCTGGAGCCAAAATTGCTAAGGACGCTATTCACTTTGAGGGTACCCCCTACCCCCCCAAAATCGGTCTACTTTTGATTTTTTGCTGATTTTCGGGTTTTTGCTTACGAACCTATAAAAAATTTTTGAAAGTGCGGGATATATTATATGCATAATAAAGTACGATCGATGGTCTATTTATTCATGTAAAAATATTTAAGATTGGATAAAAACTGACCGAGCTGTAGCCGGCCAAAGTAGGCAAATTTTGGGCTTTTTGATCTTCAAATGAAATCTTCCTCTATTGTTGCTCGTTCGAATGAGCTATTAACATCCAAAATCCATGGACTCGAACTCCCATACCAAAATTTCCCATTTTGCCTACTTTGCTGTTTTTTGGCCGTTTTTGACCAATTTTGATGCAATTATCCAATATTGTGCAAAATCTATGTTGCGAAAAATTCTAATTTTAATATAATCTTGAATCGCATCAGAAATAGATGTTGTGTACAAATTTTCAAGTCGATATACCTTAAAGTTTCATAGTTATTAGATGAACAATTTTTTTGCAGTTGGCTTAAAGATCACGCACTGACTAACTTTAGGCGTTAATAGCTGAATGAGTTTCAAAGATATTTAAATTCCGTTTGCATAGTTAGATGCATCAGAAATAGGGCTTTCGAATAATATATTGGATGTTAATATTTGACAAGTACAGCCGAGAAAAAAATTTTAAATCTAATAATTTCGATCACTTTTCGTAGAATTTAATCAATTGTCAGTGATGTTAGCTCAAATGCAATCAATTATATATACATAGAGAGGTCCAAACATATACATTATATATATATATATATATAAAGAATATTTTTATTAAATAGAAATAAATTTAAGTTTTTTCAATAATTCATCATAGTATATCTTGTATTTTATTTATTGTTCTGACTAAACATAAAAATATACATGTATACATGTAATGTATATCGTATTATAATATATTGGTTTGGTGTTGATAAACTACTCAATTAGCCCAGGCGGTAATCACTATTGTTCTTTGTTTCTGGCGTCAGCTGCTATGGTGCACTAAATTTTACCAATCGTTTCACCGGTAGGAAGCCTTAACCGCAAAACTTCGCTTTGAAGTACGGGCCACTGATTAATGCTTTGATGGCG
This sequence comes from Hofstenia miamia, assembly GCA_900660155.1. Classification (NCBI taxonomy): domain Eukaryota; kingdom Metazoa; phylum Xenacoelomorpha; order Acoela; family Hofsteniidae; genus Hofstenia; species Hofstenia miamia. The sequence continues at coordinate 16,362 of CABFPE010001007.1, read as the reverse complement.
GCCGCGCCTTTGAATAACTAGTATATAAGGCCCCTAAAATTTTAGTTAATCGCCTCATCGAGTGCCCAGAACAGCATGCCTAAGAAAGCTAAACGCAAATCTAGCACTGCTAAGTGCCCAACATGTGGTGGCTTTCTAAAGTCTGCTGAAGATGTACTACTCATACACCGACCTCAGACTTCAACTGGGTGGGTGGCGTTTGCCTGTTAAAGGTTGTGTGAGGCTTCAGCCGAACTATTTTTATTGCTGTTTAACCGTTCAGCGTTAAAAGGGGTGCTATCAGCCTTGCAGATCAAATGCGTTGGATTGTCCTTCGGGGCTTACAGGTACTGATCAGCCTTGCAGATCAAATATGTTGGATTGTCCTACGGGATCTAATGACCCCCCCAAAATCGGTCTACTTTTGAGTTTTTTCTGATTTTCGGGTTTTTGCTCACGGCCACCCCAAAAATTTTTGAAAGTGCGGGATATATTAAATGCATAATAAAGTTCGATCGATGGTCAATCTAATCATGTAAAAATTTTTAAGATTGGATAAAAACTGACGGAGCTATAGCCGGCCAAAGTAGGCCAACTCGACAAAATTTTGCAAATTTTTTGCGTTTTTTGGCTCTAGCCCATTCGATCTTGCGTTTTGGGCTTTTTGACCTTCAGATGAAATCTTCCTCTAGTCTTGCTCGTTCGAATGAGCTATCAACATCCAAAATCCATGGACTCAAACTCCCATACCAAAATTTCCCATTTTGCCTACTTTGCTGTTTTTTGGCCGTTTTTGACCAATTTTTATGCAATTATCCAATATTGTGCAAAATCTATGTTGCGAAAAATTCTAATTTTAATATAATCTTAAATCGCATCAAAAATAGATGTTGTGTACAAATTTTCAAGTCGATATACCTAGAAGTTCCGGAGTTATTAGATGAACAATTTTTTTGCAGTTGGCTTAAAGATCACGCACTGACTAACTTTAGGCGTTAATAGCTGAATGAGTTTTAAAGGTATTTACATTCTGTTTTCATAGTTAGATGCATCAAAAATAGGGCTTTCGAATGATATATTGGATGTTAATATTTGACAAGTACAGCCGAGAAAAAAATTTTAAATCTAATAATTTCGATCACTTTTCGTAGAATTTAATCAATTGTCAGTGATGTTAGCTCAAATGCAATCAATTATATATACATAGAGAGGTCCAAATATATACATTATATATATATATATATAAATAATATTCTTATTAAATAGAAATAAATTTAAGTTTTTTCAATAATTCATTATAACATATCTTCTATTTTATTTATTGTTCTGACTAAACATAAAAATATACATATATACATGTAATGTATATCGTATTATAATATATTGGTTTGGTGTTGATAAACTACTCAATTAGCCCAGGCGGTAATCACTATTGTTCTTTGTTTCTGGCGTCAGCGGCTACGGTGCACTAATTAATTAATTACCAGTCGTTTCACCGTGGGTAGGAAGCCTTAACCGCAAAACTTCGCTTTGAAGTACGGGCCACTGATTAATGCTTTGATGGCGGCCGCGCCTTTGAATAACTAGTATATAAGGCCCCTAAAATTTCAGTCAATCGCCTCATCGAGTGCCCAGAACAGCATGCCTAAGAAAGCTAAACGCAAATCTAGCACTGCTAAGTGCCCAACATGTGGTGGCTTTCTAAAGTCTGCTGAAGAGCCTTGCTCTAAATGTCGGAAATTTGAACTGCTGCCCAACAGTTCAAAACGCGAAGTGGTTACAGGTACTGATCAGCCTTGCAGATCAAATAGAGAGTTGGATTGTCCTTCGGGATTAAGAAATACAGGTACTGATCAGCCTTGCAGATCAAATATGTTGGATTGTCCTACGGGATCTAATGACGAAATGATTGATGATTTAAATACGGCATTTATTGAAGATGTGCCTGGCACATCAGAATTAGTATTTTCACATTGTGAAAGTTGTCTAAGAGTTTCAACGGATGAATATCCATTGGATTTAACTGACACTGATCTTGGTAGAATGTTTCACAAGAAATTTACACGTTTAAATTTCACATATCGTGGTGGTAGCTATTCTCACGGGAACGCTTTACTTTGCAATGACTGCAAAAAATATCTAAGTGAAAGGGATAACGGACAATGGGTTAGTGCATGGCCCTCATACATTTGCTATATTTTAGTAAATGGTTGTTGTAACGCAAGGCAGTTTTGGGCTTGCTTGCCCTTAACATTAAGGAAATCTTGGGTTCTAATGAAATCTAAATTTCATATAGAATTCCATCAATTTGACGAAAATATGCCCAATGCTAACTTTATTGATATGACGCAAGTCATAAATAATATGAAATCGATTATATCAGAAGGCAAATTAGTAAATTTGCGAAATTGGTTGAATGAACATCCTGTATGTTCTGTACGTTGCCCCTATGGGTGCAACGAATTTGTCGAAAAATGTGGCTCTGTGCCTTTTATAGTACTTTTGAAAAACTTATGCAATGGGATCCCAGATTTTGGGAAATTCGAAAATAGGCTTGTCGGAATCCGTCCTGATTTCTTGAAGGAGCAACAATTTTTAAATAAATGGCGAATAGGGCCGTGTGTAGCAATTGTACAAGAAAGGGGTCTTTGTCTATTAACGTGCAGAAATTGCGATGGTGGGCGAATGCAAGGCATGGTACACTTACCACCAAATCCCGTTTTGGGAAATTTGCCTCTACAGCATTCTGATAGATTAGCCCAAGCACGATTGATCCCCAGAGTTTATAAAAACACACGGTCCGGGACTACGTCCCACACTTATCAAATGTTGCGGGAAGAAGGCGGTTATTCTGGAATGTCTAGTTTCGCAATTTCTACAAATTCTGAATACTGGGGCGAAGGTGACGATGAAAGTTTTCGATATGAACGGGCGGAGGCCTTGATTTTAAATCATAGACCAGATGTTCGTGCATATTTTCGCAATCGAATTAATAGTGACTACAGATTAGGATTTTTCATGGAAATGGCAAGACACCGTGTGTCTTTGAAATGTCCGGTTGGATCTGAGAAAGCTGCAGCAGCAGCCGCATCAGGGACATATATTTCATTAAATGATGCTGTAGAAATGCGACGTTCTCAGCACTTAGAAAGCAGGGATAACACTGTAGATCATGCGATCAGGGATAACAGTGAATCAAATTTAGATCATGCGATCAGGGATAATTTGATATCGGAGCCTTTATGGCCAACAGTGCTTTGCACACTTCAAATAAGCGACGGGTATGGACATAAAGTCCATTTAGATCTGAATGTTTTTAATGGCGATTTTCGCCTGCTGTGGATTACTTGTAATATTGCTGCATTTTTTGGCAACATATGGCAAAAATTACATAATGTAGTGACTGAAACTCCTAATTGGCAAGGGAAACTACTACGCTATATAACTAAATTATTAGGCAACAATGTACGAGCACCTAGAAATCATCCTTACAAGCATTTCCTATCTAGAAATGAAATGCAAACTGCTCTCAGGGAAGCAGCAATAGGTGGTACAATTCAAGCTCAAGTAGCAAGCCTCTTTGCGTCACTACCTTGTGTACAGTCATATTTCGCAGTCAATATGCAAGATTTGATTGACTTTGTGTCAGAAACCAGGGATAACATCGTATTTATTTACAATACTGGTCGGCGGAGGTCTGCGCTAGATTTCCCACCAGAAATAATACGAAATGACGAAAAATGTGGCAACTTTGAGCTGCGGCACTTGTGTCACAGTGAACTGAACTTGAATGATTATGAAAAGTGGTCTGGGAAGTCAGCCATGCGCAATGGCGGACAATTATGCAAGTGGTTTATAGATTCTGTTCCAGGATCTACAGAAAAGGTAGAGCACTTTAGTGATGGCATTAAAAAGTGGCATTTGGCAGTATATTTTTACTGTCCAGATTATAATGTTGATGCATTGCGACAGTCTTTCTTACAGCAAATGGGTAATGAGATTAGAGCTGTGTGTGAAGAGCATGGGTTTCCGCTAACCAGGGATAACTCTCGCACAAAGTATAAATGTACAGCTTTGCAAAATGACCGTCTTTGCAATTTAGTTAGTAAGTGGAGATGCCCAGCTGTAGAACCATGCTCATCAGCATTATGTCGGCGACATGGGGAAGCCACCAGGGATAACACAAATACCTACCTTTCTGTTAGACCTCTGGGACGGGTCTTTGTTGAAGTGGAACCCAGTCCACCACCTTCTGATTCAGAATCTGATTCTGAAATTGTTGACGATCACAGGGATAACTTTGAAGGATTTATACCTTTCAGTGATAATGAGGATTTGGATTATGCAACCAATCCTGGCTTATATGGTGTGAATGAGCCTATAGCTACTTTAGGCAATGATTTCTTAGAAACTAACACAGCAGAACCGGAAACTAATTTTGAACCATTGTCGACACACGTACAACATGGTCACATACTGCTAAATAGGCAATGTGGTTTATTGCAGAGGTCAGGCCAACGGGTAAATGTTAATGCAACTAGTGAGAGATTCTTACAAAATATAGTTGCAAAGGGAAGCGCGATACCTTTGTTGTATCCTGAAGCTGGACTCTTCCCTAGTATTTGCTGGAAACAAAACCCGGATGGTTCTTATGTTGGGGCAATACCACAACCTTTATGGGGCGGGACTAAATCTAATAAGCAATATGGAATATGCAGTCTAAATGATCATGTACGTGCTAGATTAATGGATCATACAACATTAACTGGGACTGATCCCAACTACATTGCATTTGGTTTTGACATTTTGTCAAACATAGGATTGAGATACACTTGTTCCACGTCAGCTCGGAATCAAAGTTTTGAGCATTTATATAAAAGCGAATCGGGGGTGTCAAATCCTTTCAATGGCGCTGATAGTAGAGATAGGGTGAATGAAGTGGCGGCATTAATTGCCAGGAACAACGTAACATATTTTTACACTCATACCTGTAACCAGAGTGAGCACTACGGGGTCGCCCCCATTTATAATCAATGCCAAACTCTCATTGAAGAGGCATATGCATTTCCAGACGTGCAGAGGTCCCTTAGGCAATCGATCATGCCTCAGTTAACGAGGTCTTGGGAAAGGGCTGCCGTTTATCACATGGAATACATCCGGGATAGCATTGAAAAACCTTTAGGCGAAATTGTGCATTTATGGTACAGGTTTGAGTGGCAGACCAGTGTAGGTAACTTGCCACATATTCATGCTATCATCGTCACAAAGGATAGTACACATAGTCAGGTTGCTCAAAACCGCGTTTCCTGCTCACAACGGGACATGTTCTGTTTAGAACATTTTAATGCATGGGTAGACGAAGGTCTTATTACCAGTAATGACCAATTTCTTGACGCATATGAAAAAGCAGCAATCATTCAACAACATAGTTGTGAGAATTCCGGCTATCGTTGTCATAAACGGACAGTGAATGGGGAAAAAGTGTGTAGAGTGCCCAGACACATGCCGTCATCTGATTATTATGTGGAAGAAATAAATGTTAACCACACTGCAGACGCAATTGCAGTACTGAAAGCCATTGGGCTTACTGACGAAAAAGGAAATTTGAATAAAGAGATTTTGCCTGCAAAATGGCATTATCCAGCTCAGCCAAGGGAAAACTGGAGTCCATGTAATGCACGGTTGTTTGTTGCAACTCTGTCCAGCCAAAACCTACAGTTGACAGATGTGTGGCTTGAGTCACGATATATTGCAAAATATGTCGCTGGCTTTGATGAACAAGCTTTAGTTCATATTAAGAGCGGGGATAACCAAGATAAATTGGAAGTGGAGGCTGATGGATTGCACAACACTAAAATTACAGGGGCTCGAATGAATGCTCAAAAGGAATTGAATGAAAAAATGGAACGCGATCCATCTCGGGAAATGGCATCTTTGTTGCCCATCACAAAGATGTATTGGATGTCCTTGGGATTAGAAATAGTCCACCCAGGTGTCCAATTTATTAGAATCTCAACAGAAACAATTGAAATGAGACAGAAAAGTGTGCAGTTTGATTCGTCAGCTCACATTCTTACTGTCCAAGGTCTTATTGAGCCCGTCCGGGCCCGTCGGGATGTTCTGGCTTTGCCACAACATAGACAATTTACCGACAACCAAGTTTTGATTATAAAGGATCACCTAGCCAGCAGGGTGAAAATGGATAACGTGACGCTTTTCTCAGTTAGACCTCCGGAATTATTGTTCATTGATAATCTTGCTGATTATCTGTGCTGGTTTGCTTTGGGGAACATGTCAAAATTCCGTACGGGGCAAGGTCTTTCTGTGCATGAAAAGTATCTAGACAGGGATATTCTGAAATGCGCGTGGATTGACGGGTGTGGGCGCGTCATACAAATTCGCCCCAGTGCTTTGGCAAAGTTTATGGAGTGTGTAGATTTTTCTCACACACCGCAAGCATTAGATATACTGCAATCTGGTCTACTAAATGATGATTATTTGCCCGCAGCAATACATAATAGGCATGGGGAACTATGGGCACGGTTTGTTTATCCTAATTGCGAGTATCCAACGGCTATTCCTATACCAGTATACTCAAACATTACACCGCTAAATCCCTTTAAGTTCCTAGTACATGTGGTATTAAGCATGGGCCGTTTTGAGACTGAGTTAGACCTTTTTGCAGTACCTTCATTAAGACATAGCTTTGTCAAAGCCAAATTAATCAGGGATAACGCTACTATTGATGATGTTCATGCATTACTTAAACGTTATGTACTTGAACAATTGATGTACCTGCCAGGAGGTACCAAAATGTTTGACCGCTTTTTGGGACTGGCATTTGATTCTATAAGGGATAACGTTATGAATGATCATGTTACTGTACATGAAACACCGGCTGTGCTACTACGCACTGTGCAAAGTCAAGCTTCGGCTAGACTAAAGGAAGAGATACATCAAATGAAAGTTAAGCTAGTGGACGCTCTCTATGATGAGCAAATTGTTGGATTGCCTGATCATGATGCTTTGGTTAATGCCTCAGTTGAACAACCTGTACAGTGGGTTCCTCAAATACAGAGAGCCAGGGATCAAACACGGGATTCCTTTGAGGAACAAAGGTATGCACTGAACATTGCCATTGCAGCCATAGATCAGTTTTTGAATGGAAACGAAGCTTTTATTAAGCTTCCACTTTTGAATGGGCTGCCTGGCAGCGGAAAGACGCATGTCTTAAAACTAGCTTGCTTGTATGCAAGATCTCAAGGATTGAATGTTCAGATTACTAGCCTCCCATCGCAGCGGTCTTTGGCATTAGGGGGTGCTCATTTGCATCTTTTAGTGCCATTGCCAATTTTAAGTAAGCAGCATTATAAAATAAATGTGGTGACTTGTGCTGAACGCACAATAAAGCGATTGAAGCATCGGCCAGATGCATGGAACAAGTTAAGACGAATTGACATGCTTGCTTTCGAGGAGATTGGGTTGCTCACAGCTGAGCATTTAGCAGCAGTCGATCTTGTCTTGCAACATGTCAGGGATAACCGCACACCTTTTGGTGGTATTTTGCTAATGGGAACTGGTGACTCTAAGCAGCTTAGTCCTATAAATGGTCAATCCATTTGGATGTCAACAAGCATGCTGACATTGTTTAGAGTCATTCAGTTTAATGGATCAGTTAGAGCAGCAGCTGATCAGGATCTACAGCTCATTAATGAGCTAGGACGAAAAACCGAAATCTCTCAACCTGAAATTAGTCTCTATCAGCAAATTGTTAACTCACGCTGCAATTTTGTTGATGACTGGTCTCAGGCACCCAGACTTAGCGTGAAAATATTCGGGAAAAGAAAAGCCTTGCAACAGGCTATTGAGCAGCATTATGCTGCAGTGCGCAGGGATAACAGCATTGATAAAGTTGAAATAAGAGCTGTTGATGAACACTCTTCTTCTGGTGGATTGCAATGGTCTTTGGCTAATGCATTTTCGATTAAAACACTGAATTACTTTGCTGAAGAACCTGAGGTTCTGCTCTTATATAAGGGCGCTTGTTTAAGATTTACCACAAATAATCGAATTCATGGTTATTCACATAACCAAATTTGCGTAGTGGACTCTTTGCCAGGTGATGTTGCTAACCACTCACCTTTTTTTGCTTTTGTTGCTCCACCTGGGGTGAAAAGTATCCCTGACAACAATGATTTTATAGCACAAGGTTGGAAACGGAAAAATATAGCGTGGCTTACAACTCCAATTGTACATTCAAACAGTCCTGGCATTTTATTTAAACGGCATCAGTATCCAGTTACCCATTATGGGGCTAGCACTATTCATCGTGCAATGGGGGATACTCTGCCTTTAGTGGCAACGCAGCTTTCGAGTGTACACAAAGACTATGAACTTTGGGAAAAGCCACAGTTGGTTGTGCTTATATCCCGAGTGCAGTCATTGTCTGATATTACCTTTGTGGGGTCAAAAACTGAAACGTTGGCAGTCATTCAAAAACTATTGCAGCAACATCTACCTTGTGAGTCGTACATAGACCATATGTTAAAAGAAATTAGCCTGACTCGAAATAGTGAATATCAAGTTCCGGTAGTCAACAGAACTTTACACCCTTACAGGCCTAGGGATGTTGAACTACCTCACGAAAGGGATAACTACGTTGTAGTTTTTGTTTCAATGGATAGGAGAGAGATATTTTACATTGAGGCAACAAAATGTATTACCTCCTCCTTAGACAACATGAATAGGGGCGGTGGCCCACCTAGTATGGTGAAAGTATGGGCAGTTTATTGCTTCATTTCAGGATTTGGCACTATGGATTCTGCAGATAGTTTTGCAATGGAATTAAGGCAAATTGCACAACCTGTAAATGCTCAGCGTATGCAGGACTTTGCCTATCAGTTAGCAGAACGCCATAAAAATTCTGGAGGCAATAAACTATTATTTGTGATATGCAGCAAATTGCATTAATTGTGACGAAAAATATATTACATGCAAAGCAGGGATAGCATGCAGCCAGGGATAACTTATGCTTAGGCATGTTGGATTGAAAAACCAAAAATAGTTAAGGCAATATTAGTAGCATCTGCAAACACTATCAATGGTTAAATTGACGAAAGATGGATATGACGAAACTACCAAGGAAATAGTGAACTAAATATTTTGCGACTTTTAATTGCAAGTTTAGTTTTTCACAATTATTTCCTTCTGAAATAGGCATTTATGTCTATTAAGATTTTGCGCAGGGATAAGCAATTGATTTCAATTGTTTTTAATGCAGGGATAACATTTATTTACAGTTGGAAAAGGGATAACTTCGAGATGGGATCCCCTGTGACCTATTCGCGGGGATTCCGGATTATCAGGGATAGCACTGTTTTGCTATGTTTATTTTTTTCTAGACCCGCATTGCAAAATGTTAGATAACCAAAAATAAAAAATCAAAAAAACAAAAAAATAATTTTGTGCGCCAAAGAGGATAGGTCCGAGACACAAAAGTGTACACCTGCGCATGGGAACAAAATGTATAGCATTTTGGCTAAAGTCCTCTTATTTATTTTAGGTTGGCAAGAGTGTGATGTTCATAGCAGTTAGATGGAATCAATAGATCATGATAATCCCAAAGATCACTAAAGCCGGCCTCGTCCCGGCTTGGGATCTTTGGGACCCCAAGATGTTGGAAGTTAATGATGATTTCGGAATCCGTTTTTTTGACATAACATATATTATTTGTTGTTCTTTTTCTTACATGTAAGATATTTAATACTTATTCTTTAATTTTCACAAGTAAATTTTGGTTTGGTTTTTCAAAAAAATTTAGAAATTATTAATTTTTCTAAAACATGAATTAGATTGCGATGCATTTTTCGTGTAGGTATAGCTTAGTCTAGTAATAGAAAAGTTTTATTTTTGAATTGTTGACTAAATCTTTAATACTTTATTTTAAGAAATTAGCTATATACTATCCACCAATTTATGTTGATATCTGAAATACAAAAATGTGAAGATATTCGATTTTTCCTGAACTTTTTTCTTGCATTAAATAGTGCTTCAATTTTAACAAATTTGTAAGGAAACTTAAATTTCGTAGCTAATTGTTCATTTTGAAGTCCTTCTTTTTTATTCAAAAAATGTTTAATTGGCATCAAACAGTTTTTATTAAAAACGGCTTTTCATGTAAAAATGTTATTAAAAACTCAGCATTCATTTCTCGTTAAAAATTTAGTAAAATTTTCACTACAATCCACTTTCAAATTGAGACTATTTTCTTACATTATTCAGAATAAGAACTTTGCTACTAAATAACATATTTGTAAATAATAAATATTTCTATATTATAGCTAATAATATATATTATTATATAACGTTTTTCATTGTTAAAATCATTTACCTCGCTTGAAGCAGATGCTTACATATTAAATTTTACAAAAATACCAGTTTCAGCAGTTAATATAAATGTATACAATTACAAAAATTACTTCAATTTATATCATCTTTATGCAACTGCGAACAGGTTTCACAGTAAACAAATTGAAATTTCGTTTATGCCTTTGACTGACAGCAAATTCTATAAAAATGATAAAATTAATTAGCTTCATAAAATTACAATTCGAATTACTAAATATAATTAGTCAACTTATACTCTTACAAATGTTATGTATACATATACAGCTATGACTTAGAAATATTTTATTCTGTATTTCATAAAGTATACAATTGGCGAATTCTAAAATAATAAGTTTTATATAATTATTGATACTTAGCATATTATTGAAATTAATTCAAAGATGTGTTTTATTTTATCCACTTTTAAAATTTACAGAAATAATATGCACAACGAAATTTATTATTATATACAAAAAGATATAATATTAACTAGAAATATAAAAATTATATATATATATATATATAAGAATATTTTTAAGTGAATTTTATTCAGATCATAGATGAAGATTAGATATTGAACTATTAAGAACAAGTTATTTATGAAATTTTGTATAAGTAAGTACATTCCTTACGAAAATTGTAGTTTCATGATAAACAGAATTTTATATTAAAGTGATTTTCATCCTAAAATGATAGTAAACTATGAAAATTGTAGATGGCATACATTAACGTTAAGATCAGACAATAGAATTATTATTTCTTAATAAAATCAATCAAATTACACTTTTTGTAACCTAACATATGCATTTGATTGAAAACACACCGATATTTCTATGATCGTAATTCGCCCGGGACGGGATGCGGCGGGACTGTGACACAGAAAATGTCCTGCTTTTATTATTTATACAAGCATTGTATGCTGTAACTTAACAAACAAAAAAAAGATGTGTTAATGTGACATATAAATGTTTAAAAATTTTTACAATCTGATCAAATTTGAGCATATGGGGTCATCCAAAAAACGTTTATTAAGGTCAAAAAATTACTAAAATACAGAATTTCGACGGTTTTTGTTAAATTACTCTGACAAATCGAGCTCTATCAATTTCTGATATTTAAATATTATCCGCAAAACATATTGAGATTTCGAAATTTGCTTGTTGCATCTTAATACAATCAAAATTCATAAAAGGCGACCGTACTTTGTAAGCCATTTTCGTACAACATAGACCAATTTGAGGGAATTTTGAAGATCAATAATTTTTTTATAAAAAATACTAATGTTATAGTCTCTAAAAATGTTTTGTTGACTAGTACGGAATGAGGATTATATAAAAAAAAATTGGCGTTTTAATTCTATCAATAGTTCTTGAGTAATATCATTATGATCTTCAAGAATAAGTGCAATAATATGGAATTAGTTTAGAGTAGAGTGGTGTACAACGTTAGAATGATTTCTCTTTCTGCATGAAGTAATTAATGTGGATCAAGTAAATAAATGCTAAAGATATTCTAAAATAATAATTCTATCAAAAATCTATCCCAAGATCTTCATCATCATTGTGATGTTAGAACACAATGGATGTTCACTTTCAAAACTATCTCCATTCATAAAAATAATGTTTCTATGACATGCAGATCATATTTCAACCTTTTCCAACTTCATAATTCCTTACATGTTTAAAATCCCCAATGTTCCTGAAGTTTATACTAAAATTTTCATAACTAATTTTTGAATATAATAGTTTACTAAGTACTAATTTTTCAGAACGTAAATAAGAAAACGAAATATCTTTGAAATATTAATTCAACTTACCCATATACTCACATACATATACATACACACACCGTAGGTACTAACACAAATACACCCAGCGGAGTTTAACTGGGTGGGCGCGCTTCTACGCATATTTACTATGTGAGCCGTTAGGCGAACATCCTAGACGCTGTTTTAATGGTTGTCACAACTAGGGGGGGTTCCCGGCCAGATTTTGCAAAAGGTGTTGAATTTTTTTTATTTTTTGCACATGCATACTTTGACCCTTTTTAGGAAACCTATTAAATTTGCTAAGGACGCTATTCACTTTGAGGGGGTCTACTGGCCCCTCCAATTGGGTCAGTTTGAAGCCATTACGTCATCACTTGACTGTGAAAAATTCGCCTTCAAAATCTTTGGCTAGAATGGGCCGATTTTCAATTTTCTTTTTACTAGCGACCTTAGATTTGTAAGTTCTAAAAGAATATAAAGTCAGAATTGAAAAAAGGCTTTTGGAAAGCCCAAAATAGGCATCCAGTGTTTCCACACTATAACTGTCTTAATTGATTCCATTTTTGTTTGAATTTATTTGCAATGGCTATGGCAGCTTTGAAGTCTAAACCAATGACAACACCTTCGGAAGACCTCAATCTACAATAACAAATTTAAAGTTTTCAAACTTTCTCAAAACTTTGGGCAAACTGGCGCAAAAACTTTTAAAATACAAAATTCAATATATCTCTTTCATTATTTAAGCATTTGAAATGCTTCCAAAGCATGCCAATATGAAATATATTGACGCACATGTACATATAACAACAACTTTGGAAAGCCCAGAATTTCAGGCTCTGGGGCCAAGTGTGGGTCATTGTAATTTATTGGATTTTACACTGATGCATTTAATCAAATATTCGGAATTTTTGTATTAATATAATTGTCTTATCGTATATCATGCGACAATGCAGAAAAAATCGTATATATGCACATAGGCGGGGCTAGAAGTGCGGGTAAACTTTTAAAATGAATTTCGCGAAAGTTTAGTCAATGTTTAACATGGAATTTCTCTGTCAATTCTTAACGGATTTTAATAATTTTTTTTGCATTCGATAGCTAATGATCTCCTCTTTCTAAATCTATATGAACTATTGCTGCGCGATAGTAACATTTTTCGAAATAAGCAATAAACCTACAAATTTCGCACTTTCGCAAAACTAACAAAAATAAAATATATTATTTGTAAGTATTATTTTTACCCAAGTGTTATTATTTATTATAAATTTATTCATTAATATACAAACTAACATATTTACTGATCTCTACATGCAATAAATTTGTTTTAAAATATCTAATAGCACAGTATAAGCAGAAGAATTAGAACGAAATATCACAATCGCACTTCATTATCATGAAATCATTTTTCTGCATACACAGGATGCTAGTAGGGTATTAATGCTGTTTGTGGATAATATATAATTAGTTAAACAAAAAAAATATAAGTGAATCAGTATGAAGATCGATTTTAACTTTTGGATAAGTTAAAATATTCAAAGCTATTTACTTTCTATAGAAAATATAAACATTCAAGCTTTTTTCTTCTGATACCTCCCCATCTTGGGAGGAATCAGATGAAAAAAGGTCACATATATCAAAAAATTAAAACCAACTTTATATAGAATGAAGATACATCATTTGCAGATTGTAATAGGATAGCAAAGGGTTATTTAATATAATTATAATAATATTTGAAATTGATAAAACAATTAGAAATTTGAAACTTCTATGCATAAATAATACCTTATTAAAACATACTACTCATTATCAATATAAGTTTGAAGTTAACCATTTGTTTATAGTAGCATTCCACAATATGTTCAACAATACATTATACAAAATATTTCAGAATCCATTGCTGCAGAAATATAGCTGCGTAGATTGGATTTCTATCGTAGCTACAGCAACACAAATCATATGAATCAATGCCATTGGCTCTTCAATGTCAAATGAAATTTTCCTTTGAAAGACAAGACAACAAAATAAATACAAAGAAGGAAGGGTACACGCAAGGGCGTGCAGTCTGGGTGGGCGCGCTTCTACGCATAATTACTATGTGAGCCGCTAGGCGAACATCCTAGACGCTGTTTTAACGGTTGTCACAACTAGGGGGGGTTCCCGGCCAGATTTTGCAAAAGGTGTTGAATTTTTTTTATTTTTTGCACATGTATACTTTGACCCTTTTTAGGCAACCTATTAAATTTGCTAAGGATGCTATTCACTTTGAGGGGGTCTACTGGGCGCTCCAATTGGGTCAGTTTGAAGCCATTACGTCATCACTTGACTGTGAGAATTTCGCCTTCAAAATCTCTGGCTATAATGGGCCGATTTTCAATTTTCTTTTTACTAGCGACCTTAGATTTGTAAGTTCTAAAAGAATATAAAGTCAGAATTGAAAAAAGGCTTTTGGAAAGCCCAAAATAGGCATCCAGTGTTTCCACACTATAACTGTCTTAATTGATTCCATTTTTGTTTGAATTTATTTGCAATGGCTATGGTAGCTTTGAAGTCTAAACCAATGACAACACCTTCGGAAGACCTCAATCTACAATAACAAATTAAAAGTTTTCAAACTTTCTCAAAACTTTTGGCAAAGTGGCGCAAAAACTTTTAAAATACAAAATTCATTATATCTCTGTCAGTATTTAAGCTTTTGAAATGCTTCCAAAGCATTCCAATATGAAATACATCGACGCACATGTACATATAACAACAACTTTGAAAAGCCCAGAATTTTAGGCTCTGGGGCCAAGTTTGGGTCCTTTTAATTTATTGGATTTTACACTGATGCTTTATATTAAACTTTCGGAATTTTTGTAATAATATAATTGTCTTAACGTACATCATGCGACAATGCAGAAAAAATCGCATGTATGCACATAGGCGGGGCTAGAAGTGCGGGTAAACTTTTAAAATGAATTTCGCGAAAGTTTAGTCAATGTTTAACATGGAATTTCTCTGTCAATTCTTTACGGATTTTAATAATTTTTTTTGCATTCGATGGCCAATGATCTCCTCTTTCCAAATCTATATTAACTATTGCTGTGCGCTAATAACTTTTTTCGAAATAAGCAATAAACCTGTAAATATCGCACTTTCGGAAAGTTGTGAAAATTGAATTATATATTATATAAAAATATATTTTATTAAACTTTAAATTTTATTATAAAATATGTCATTTCTATACTAAGTAGTATATTAATTAATAATAGATGTGCGTAAAATTTGTGTTGTTGTATAGCAATTGCAGAAGATTTAGTGTGAAATATTACAATCGCGCGTCATTATAATGTGTCCAATATTCTCCATACTCAAACAGCTAATATAGTGTTTAGGCTATTTGAGCATGATATACAACTAGTTAATAACAGAAGTATATAATACTATGTATAAGATTCGATTCTTATTAGGCAGACAAACTAAAATATTTTTAAATGAATATTGAAATATTGCTTAAAAAATAGTTTGAAAAGTTTGCCATTTCAAAGTTAGTTACTTGCATTTAAGAATAGAAGCATTCAACCTTTTTTCTTCTGATCCCTCCATCCTGAGGGAATCAGATGAAAAAAGGTCGCATACAATAAACAATTGAAAGACGAATTTGACCAAATCAAAGATACATCATCTGTAGAATTTAACAGGATACCTAAGAGTTTTTTATGATAATTTTATTATTTAACATTACGAATTTATAACACAATTAGAAATTTAAAAATGGTATGTAATCATAACATCACATTGCATGTAAGATCTAATATTTATTATAAATATAAGATTGAATTTGCAAAGTGTTTTTATAATAGCATTCCACGATATGCTTAGCAATACATAATGCGAAATTTTTCAGAATGAATTGCAGCAGAAATATAGCTGTGTAAAATGAATTTCTATCGCAGCTACAGCAAAACAAATTATATGAATCAATACAATTGGCTCTTCAATGTCAAATGAAATTTTCCTTAGAAAGACAAGATAGTCTAACAAACAAAATAAATACAAAGAAGGAAGGGTACACGCAAGGGCGTGCAGTCTGGGTGGGCGCGCTTCATCGCATAATTACTATGTGAGCCGTTAGGCGAACATCCTAGACGCTGTTTTACCGGTTGTCACAACTAGGGGGGGCTCTGGACTAACTTTTGGAATAGACGTACGATTTTTTTACTTTTTTTGCACATGTATACTTTGACCCT
>CABFPE010001006.1:110407-134597 GCA_900660155.1 Hofstenia miamia | reverse complement strand
TATATATATATATATATATATATATATACAAAATATTTAGTTGTAAAAATATTTAATATTCACCAAAGCAGGAATTGAAAATTTGATACATATAATTTAGGGTGTAGAGCACCCTTAGTGACATCCCGCTCCGGGTCACAAATATCTAGTGACGCCTCTGAGATAACTTAATTCAAAGACAGCCTTTTGTTTAAAACATCGATTTTCAATAACCCGATATTTCGCCATAAGATGGGCCTAAAATTTTCCGCCAATGTCCCTTTATGTTTGAAATAGATTGCCTCTTTTGTCTGTAATTTTCCACCCACAAGAACCAAATTCGTTTCTGATTGGTGTAACTTTGATTATGTGTGGAAATTTATAATTCGCTATTTGTAAGCTTTATAGTAATTTAATTCCTCAAATTTTCATCAACTATAATTATAATATATTTATAGATTTCAAATAGTTGAGCTTCTTATGGTATTACCGCCCTCTTACTATTAATTATATTATGTCCAAGTCCAAAATCACAATTTTGCAAAGTTACTATGAATTGAGAATAAAATGAAGTTGTTTCAAACAAGATAAAACTTACTTCAAAATTGCAGCTAAGGAGATGATTACAAGAATAGCACAAACAATGGCAAATTATGAACAAACACAAAATATATATTGCAAGATATTAAAAATAATTTTAGTAGAGTGTATTACAATCAGTGATAGCAAAATTAAGTTTTCAGACAAAATTTCAGATTTAAATATAAATTTTGAATTTTGCTGAAATTGAATGGTACTAAATTGGATTAAAAATTTTAATTTATGTAGCAGCAACATTAAATATATTAATACCCTATTAATAGTATGCCGACGGTATGGTTCCAAAAACATTTTTGTATTAGTGAGTATAATAATGACAAACCTTCTGAGCACTAAGTTGATCTTAGCATTGCAAGTTGCTTAGAGTGCATATTTAAATAAGATTTTTTGATTGAAGTGTATCCCAAATTATATTAGTATTTTTACATTTGCAGTGCTTGCAAAAGCTAAGGTATTCCACTTGCTTCTCTGTATTCTGTGCTTTTCTTTGACATACATATTAGAGAGAATCCTCTTCAGAATTCTGCTCTTCTATTTGCAAATTTTTTTGGTTGCTTTACTATTTTATCATTATGTGATGGCTAACATGAATCGTATTTTCAGATTTGAAGTATTCGTCACCAATTTTATAAGTTGTTGGAAGGAATAAGGCGGAACCTGTTGACTGAACAATGAAATTCAATTACAAAATTTCACTTAGATGGAGATTATTAACGCGCTTAAATTGGGATTCAATGTAAAAATTTGTGTAATTTATAAAATGTACAAATACACAAGTTTGGATCCGAAACAGATTCGACGATTCTCAAAATGAAGATCCGATCCGATTCGTATCCGATCCGATCCGATTTCATCTCTGTGTCTAAGTAAGGGTCTTAGCAAATCCAAGTACAACCATCTGACTAAATTGAATATTTAGAGTTAAATTAAAAAAGAGTAATCTGGCCCTCTTTACACTTAATATCAACACCACCCTTTTCTGAGTTGTAAAATAATTTTACAATAGATTTCTTCCTAGCGTCAACCCAATAAATTATCACATCATATTGCATGGACAATAAAAAGCATACCATTTTATTCTGGTTTGCCTTAAATGATATAGATATGATATTGTTGTTTTGTCAGCGTCTGTAAGGTGCCATGTAAACACGCACTGCTTCAATTCGTTCAGAATCTCTAGCCAATTTTCACATAGAACCTCAACTAGAAACAAACGAACTGATGCAAATATTGTTGTTGATTCAACCCAAATTCTACTACATTTTGATGATTTTCGATGAATATATTGGATAAACTTACAACGTGAAAACTTTCATCTCCATCATGAATTTCAAAATCCTTGACTTATCAATCGTGACAGCCCTTAAAAATTGGCAGCAATTCCTGTTTTGTATAAACGTGCAAACAAAATTTATGTATATATATATATAATATCATTATCAAAATATGAAAATTATTTAAACGCTTAAAAATAATTGAATGTCAAAAAGCAAATTACGTTTAGAAAAAGATGAATTTATAGTACTTTAAGGCCAATATAAATAATTAGATGATTTGGAAAGAGAAGGCCGAAAAATTAAGCACCAAAAATTAAAATCGCAAAGAAATATAATGGAAAATATGTAAATCCCAAATAATGAAAATACCAAAGAAATAAAAGCCCAAAAATAAATAGAAATGTAATGCCAAAGAATTAAAATACCAAAAATGATAAAGCCAAAAAATTTGAATGCCAAATAATTAAAATAGTAAAATATAAAATCCCAAATAATCATCATATGCAAGGTTTTCAAGTTGAGTCCAAGTTTGTCTATCTATGTTCAAAGTTTTAGTTAGGTTTGAGTTTTGTTTTGAAAAAAATTCCAAGTGCGATTGAATTTTTTCAAGTTTCATAAAGTATTTATTTGTGACTGAATGAAAAATATTTTCTCTTATTTTCAAGTGGATTTTTAATATAATTCAATATTTTCACTGAATTCTTAGCATTTACTTTAAAATTGTAAATGAGTTTTGCTCCTCTACCTGGTTTGACAGACGATCAAGAGGCAGTGAATAGCTTTAAAAAATGAGCAATCTAGCGACAAATGTCATTAATAAAATTTAGTCTCTCTTTCACAAATTTTTGATCTGGTCACCCTATGCCCGCCCAATTCATTTTAGAAGACAACGAGTGGCCCATGCCCACTCGCTTGCTCGCCTGCAAAACGCTAGTTTGTACCCTAGGTTAGACCACCCTAAGTGCTTCAAAATGATGTATTAAGTGCTTTGAATTTCACTTTTGCGTATTAAATTATATTATTAAGTGTTAGCATGATATTTGATTGTAAAGAGTTGGACTTATGTTTAGCCATTCAATGAAGCTCACTTTATCTCAATAACTTCTTTACAAATCTTGTGTTCTGGCAGAATTTTCTACATAGTTCTTTCAGTCATTTAATAAGGATTTAAAATAAATTGTAAAAAGCACAAAAACGTATATTACACCCTATGGTATGATATGGTTATACAGAGCCTTAAGCCTCGTTTGGACGATAAGTTTTGTCTTAGTTACTTGCCTTTATGTAAGAAAAAACTATAAGGCATAAACAATACATATAGCATGTACGAACAATTTTACCAGGTCATCTGCCAAATGTATTTCACAACATTCTCTTTTATATAATGTCTCAGAATCAGCCACGCTTTTTGAAGTAAATCACTCACTATTTGTAAGTTTTGCCACAAAATTATTCATTTTAGAAAATATAAAGATGAAATTTAGCACAAATATCATAATTTGCCCATTAAAGCTATGGCTTTACATAATAAAACTGTTGTAATAAACACGAAAAGGGTATCAGGAAAAACTTACCGTGTAAAAGAAACTAACATTTAGATAACTGCTGAGTAAATATAGATAAGGGCATCATTAGAGCCAGAATAAAACTTGAGAAAATATTTTTTATGTCTTCACATGCTTGTGAATAATTTAATAATCCCATATGTGATCACATATTTTTAAGTATTGTTAATATACATATACAATCCTTATTATGAATGGCTAGAGCTAGATTTTAAAGTTGATTTACGTCATTTAAGAGCAAAAAAGGTGATTTCTGTTCACACTTATTGTTAATGCTGCATTTTACTGACTAAGAGTCTTCTTTCACAACCATCTACTTTGCAGCAGATCCATAGAATGCCAAATAATGTCCATACACTTCTCATTTATGTAAAAAAGTAGAGAAATTAAATACAACTAGTGATGCACTTTCTATTCTGACGGAATTAGAATCATCCCTTGGTGATTTAGTCGCAAGCAACAAGTTGAAAACCAGCAACAAAAACGAAAAAGGGTTAGTCCTATAATAGATCTATCTTGACAAAAAACCATTTGAGGGAACATTGAAAAACAGGTCTGTTTTAGAAAACTTTCTTGTGGAGATCTGCAATGGCTCTGAGCTTGAAGTCATTATAACTTGAACTTATGTTATCTACGAACATGTCCTTCTAAAGATAATTTATACAAGATGGTGTTTTTTTCTGCTTATTATTATGGTTCAACGGATAAAAACAGTTTCTAAGTGTTGATTTTGTACATATATTTTGCACATATTTGAACTTTTTAACACACATTTTATATTACATAATTAGAGTTTTTAGCACACTGATATCCTGGCTCTAGAAATTAGGAACACTTATCGTGTAGACCGTGCTATCATTCTTAGCAATTTCATTTTATTCGTTAAACATTTTATCAATCGTTTTAATGTGTTTTAATTAGTTTGTATTTAGTTAAATTAGTTTGGTAATCTAGTACTGGAAGTGTTAAATTGTCCATATGAGAATTCAAAGTAAACGTTTCCTCAGGAGGTATCACCATAATAGAAAAATACGTATTCTTACATATGTACTATTATTTATTATTCTTTTGACAACTGGAATATACTGTTACATTCATTTATATGAAGGTGCTTACAGAAGCTTTATTCGTGACTTACAAGAATTTTCTAAGAGTGATATTGACCATTCATTGCGTACCTTAAATGAATACTGCTTCAAAACAAAGCAATTTCACTATCATCCACATTGTATGATGCTTACTAGCATCAATGGGAAGAAATTCCTTGGCGGGGATTTCTTAATGCAAACTGTTTCTACAATGTTACACATGCAAGAACAAACAACTGCTAGTAGGTATTATCCCATAGTAATTGCACAACCGGATTTTTCATTTGCAATGCACTACAATTTAACATCAATGCTTGTTTACAAACATCATGGCTCAGGGTGCATAAATCGAATAAGTGGTGATCGTCGTAGAAGTCGACAACTTCACTTTACAATTATTTTGGACGGCAAAAAATATTTTATTAAGTCCTTTGAGAATTTATTAAAAGGAAGAATTTATCCTTATCTATTTCCACTGAGCAAACCTGTATTCGATTATAGTACTCGAATTGGGGTTTGTCAAGAGTTTCCAATGTGCTACAAGAGCTCTGCTGAAGTTTGGCAAGGCACACTGGACCAATCTGTGCACTATCCTGGTTCTCATGAAGACACATTCTCTGCTTTGCTTTCTTGTACCAATACAGTAAAGCGCCTGTCTTGCCACCCTTCTTTAATCAGCGTTTACTCTTTAATCAAAGGTTTGCAAATTACAAACAGTAATCATGTGACAACCTCATACAACGATGTTATGAAAGACCCTCAATTAAGCACTTTGTCCAAAAGAGCATTGACTGAATTTTCAGGTGTAATGGCTTCTTACCATGATCACATGAACAAAGTTTTTCCGATTGATTGTGGTCAATACACATGTCAAAATTTACGCAATGGTGATGCAGTTATCTTTGATTCTAGAAAAGGTGGAATTATTCGTAAAATTTATATAAGAATTCTATTTAACAACAAAGATGTCAAAAACTGGGAGGATTTTGAAATTTCTTTTCATTTTGATAATGAAGATCGTGATAAAGTATCAATGGCAGTAATATTTGGCGCTACTTCTCGAGAAAATACCAATGTCGATGGTTCTATGTTTGGATTTTCTTGGTTTGATTTTAAGTGTACTCAGAACAGTTCAGGGTACTATGGTTATCTATACTTTTCAATGCCCTTTGAAAGTCGTGCAAATATAACGGTATCAAAGTTGCAATCAACTTCTCATCACTACAAAGTCTGTCATTTAATTCAAGTGGACAAACTTATAAGTTTCTTCTACTACTTTCATGTTCACCAAAAATATTACAACTTTTTGGAACGTAAACGATATTTCGATATTGTAGATTTACAAAATAAATCGGGTTTTTTAGCTGGACTTTTTATATTTACTGATTTTATTAGCGTTGAATATTCAACAGAAACTGATATTCTTGTCTATGCAGATGGGTTGCAAATGCCAATCTCTTGGGGTACAGGCCTTGAGGATTATTTTGGAGAATTTGCTGGGTGCGATGGTGCAAAAAATCTTTTTATGGCGTTTTCAGGTTGTTATAATTCAGATGAAACAAAATTCACTAAAAGATACCATTGGTCTGGAAATCGATATTATCGGCTGCACTACGCTAGTCCAATCCCATTTTATTCTCAGTTAAGATTATTACTAGAGGGTGAATCCAATACTGCTGCCGATCCACTTGAATTGAATGAATATTTGCATTACAAGGCTTTAAAAAAAGACCTTATCACTACTTTGGCCATATATTATACAAAAAAGAACAGTTCTAGAATAACAGTGCTTGGTAAAATTATTCTCAACGATTCAAGAAGTCGTGAAAATTACAAATTTCAATATTTATCCGAAGAATTGAAGCAACTGCAAGTTGAATGCTATCAATTGTCAAACGTGCAATATACTGGAAATATAATTTCGCCGAATAATCTGGTCGTAAAATTTTGTAATTTTAGATCCCCAAATCACATTTCATTTTCTTTTAAGGCTCCTCATGTTTCTCAATCCATCATTTTAAGACGTTCTTTTCACTGTGTTCCTCGTCAATGGAACGTTCGTGCAAAGGTTGTAATAAATAACTTAACCATGTCTGATTGGTTAATACCTTTTGGCTCTTTAAGTGACTCTCATGCTATTTGCGATTCAGACTATAGAATAGCTATCAACAATGAAGCTCAATTTCATATTCAAATATATCCTGAATCTGATTGGCTTGATATACACTATGATATTTTCTATATTGCTTAAGACTTTTTTAATTAAATATAACTTTTTGTCAAAGAAATTGCTGAACACTTTTGAAAAATACAGTTGTTTTTGCTTACGAATACTAATCAAAATACGGTTTTTCATAAGGATTTCATTTTGGTTTTTCGTATATTTTCAAAACTTTTCTTGCTGTGTATAACGTCTGTAAGTATGCCATGCGACAAGAATATCAATTGTTTGTCAGAAATTATAATTTCAAGGATATACATATAAATTAAACTATCCAAACCTCATGGATCTGAAAACTATTTGACGATATCTAGCATTGTTCCCGCGATTTGAGTGTATTAATTAAAACAAGTAGTTAATACGCGTTGGGGATGCGACTAGTGGTTTTTACCATTTGTAGACAACCTACTGTGACTAGATTGCCAAAGTTTGAACAATGATAGAATATCACATGAGACGCTTTAGATATGAATTTCATTGTTAAAAACTCATTAGGAGTACTCTAACCAATATCCTGTATTTATTAATTAGTGCTCATCAAGATTCAGAGACACAAAAGTTTCTCTCATTTGCACAATTCAGCCTCAAATCAAATAATTATTTCTGACTTCTTCTTGGGGTTATAAGGCATCAAACTGGCATATTTGATATTTTCAGTAATAAATTGGTTTTGAGTAAAGGAGTAGAAACTTTTGTTGCATCCGCAACAAAACACGGTTGTTGTGATGAGAAGAAAACAATTTCTACTATTGTCTCGGCTATATATATATGCTTATACAGTTTGCATAACTATTAAATAACAATTAGACCTAATCTATGCCGAAGCCATTCTAATTAAGCAAATTAGTAACTACCTGAGTTCGGAATGGGCCTGGCTGGAGTCTGACATTTTGAACGTAGGACCAGGCTGATGCATGTTAAACTCATTACATCCTTTTTCCGAAAAGGATATACCAATAATTTATTGCCAAGTTGTGTTGTGTAATGTAAAGTGTGTTAGAACACAATAATCCTTCCTTTATACCAGTGTGTAAGTTCCTGCTCCGATATTTGAAATGCTTGTATTTACTATAACTCTGAATTTCATTGTTTATGAAAGTGTGTGTCATAACTTACCATGCCAATAATGTTTATATATATATATATATATAATATGCATAATATATAAGTTGAATATTTGAGCCTAATTTCTCTTATTGTTCTTACTTAAGCAACTTAGATGTCCAGCACTATTAAATCTCACATGTTTCGTTCTGCAATGTTCACTGCATAGTCTGTCATATCCGCAATGCTCATTAAGGACTGATGATAGTCCTAGTACTGATAAGTTTTCGCACATTTTATTAATGCTACGGTATCATAGTCTAAGTTCATGGTTTTTTGTACCGAAAAAAAATCATGATTTATACAAATGGGACTAATTAAGACTAACACTAACTAATAATCCATCTGTGTCTCCATAGGTACTTAAAATTTTTAAGTTTTTGATTTTGAAACTTATTTGAATCATTTTGGTATTAACATTGCTCTGTTGATTGCCAGAAGTGAAATGCTAATTTTCAAAAATAATTTTGTAATCTGTCAACCCAAATTAATCTAGGCTTTTTTACAACCTTCAATGGT
This sequence comes from Hofstenia miamia, assembly GCA_900660155.1. Lineage (NCBI taxonomy): Eukaryota > Metazoa > Xenacoelomorpha > Acoela > Hofsteniidae > Hofstenia > Hofstenia miamia. The sequence goes on along the minus strand of CABFPE010001006.1, from coordinate 126,244 downwards.
TGGTTATAACTCAAACTATTAGAGATAATCTAAAACCTCAAGATCGAAGATTGATGGAAGATTTTCTTCTCATTCATTCTAATGCCGCGCCCCACAAAGTGTTGCTCATGTGGGGCTGTCCTCCGCTTATTGTCTGAATACTAGCTATGGGCAAAATTTGAAAAAATCAGATGTTATATTAAAGTAGTTACTATTTTCACATAATTTTGCACAGATCACAGAAATAATGTTTTGAAACACATTTCCACCATTATAGGGTAGCACATTTGCTTACATTTCTGCCTACATCTAAATACCTCCAAAATTGTTAATAGACTTGAATAAAATGCTTGAAAATGTGAACCCTACGAGTATAACCATGTGATTACACTGTAATCTTATAGGTTAAGATCATACTTTATAAAATATCATAATATATGTATATTTACATATTGCCAAGTTATTGTGTACGTAAATTGTACATAACTTTTAAGAATCGTTCATCATTTAATTTTACAAAACCTAAAAAAATTAAGAATTTTGGAGAAAAGTATTTCAAGTGAACAACACACAAATACTCAAGTTTAGTAAAATTTCGTAATCCTCAAAATTATTCTATAAAACAATATGCAATTGCAAATCAAGCAAAAAACTTTTAACAAATTGCAGTGCAATAAGCAAAATTACGTTGTGTCAAATAAGCTTAGGATTTATCATTTAAAAAATTGTTTGGTTGTGAGGGCTTCAGATTGTATACATCAAATAGTCATTTCACCTGGGTTATTGATTCCTATCTGTGACTTTTGTATACTGATGAAAATTTCGATTTTCTCTTCGACTAATCACGAAGAAAAATTTTGTACCTACATGTTCTTTGTAGGACAATTTCTTAACAATATTTTCTCAATTTGAAGTTTCTTGGTTTGCACAAAATGTTGGGCACTTAACATTGGTTGCAGAATGCAAGAAAGAATAGTTCATAATCACAAAGCACACTTGTGTGTCAAATTTTGTAATTAGTTCAATAGTTTCCCAAATAGATCAAGCAGGATACTTTCATATGCAAACTGTTTTCAATAAGCAAAGTTCAAAAATAATACCCATTTCCTTAAGATAGATTTTCCAAGGTATCTTGTAAATAATCTCTTCATATTATCATAAGCCATAGTGTAGTTTAGTGATTATCAAAAGTATTTATGTGGTGCCATTATGTAAATAGTCATGTTTCTACCTATACCTATAGTCTTATATGAAAAAATACTGGGATGATCCCATCCTAAAAAAATGGCACTTTAATATACAGGGTGACTAAAAAGTAACGCCCGATTTTAATAAAATTTATTTTCAGAAATATGAAAAGATTGTCTACTAAAAGTGTTCAAACTATTCGCCGTTGTGCTCGATACACAGTTTCAGTCGAGTAACAACACTTCGGCACACTTTCTCGCACATTTCAATACTAGCTTGCACCTAGAGAGCCTAAAGCTTGCACGCGCAGAGTCGATTTCCAATTCAACATTGTCACTGACTCTCAAGTCAGATTACTGTGCAAAGATAGGGCATTACTTTTTACTCACCCTGTATTTCTCATTCCAAGAGTTATTATTTTTCTAATACAGGAAAATTTTTAATTTTCATTATATTTTTATCTTAATAAATGTGAATATTTTTTCTGGTGATTTGGATAATTTTAACACGTTAAAACTACATTTCTGTTACTCTCATTCAATTGCACAGCTGTCTAATCAGATCGTGAAGCTAATTATAATCTATAGAACATTCAAAATGGGCAATGACTTTATAGTCGAGTTTAATATCGTGATATTTCAACATTGCATNGTATAAATTTTACTAGGCAGGACAATAATGATTTTCGAATTGGGACTTTATTATGTTTCACCAAGATTTTCATCCATTAATGCTTGTGAGAACGTTCTTAGTGAACCTAAATAATTGCAAATTATTGGTAATTTTTTTTCTTCTAAAGTATTCAATAGATTAATCGATTTCTAATTATTGTAATAATTGCAATATAAATTAATTATTGCTTACCTCTGCAGATACATTTGAAGCAATGCTTAATATATATGTACTATGTTATCATATCAGCATACATTTCATGAGGAATGGAAGCATCTGTGCTCTGTTGAGGGGGGGGAACGTTCCCCCAGTTCCCCCCCTCTGGGTGCGCCTCTGCTCTCAAGTCAGATTACTGTGCAAAGATAGGGCATTACTTTTTACTCACCCTGTATTTCTCATTCCAAGAGTTATTATTTTTCTAATACAGGAAAATTTTTAATTTTCATTATATTTTTATCTTAATAAATGTGAATATTTTTTCTGGTGATTTGGATAATTTTAACACGTTAAAACTACATTTCTGTTACTCTCATTCAATTGCACAGCTGTCTAATCAGATCGTGAAGCTAATTATAATCTATAGAACATTCAAAATGGGCAATGACTTTATAGTCGAGTTTAATATCGTGATATTTCAACATTGCATTTTTCAAAGCAATTGAAAATTTTAAAATTTAAATATACCCCGCCACCAGAATTTTCTGGCTACACTGTAACTCACCTTAAAATTAATCGCCCACACAAATTTTTTCAACATCAGGTAGTTTATGATTTAGTATGCTCTTCATTAAAGACTCACAAGATAGTCGTTTCCCGAATTGGCATTGTTTTGTAAATTAATTAAAATTGTTTGATCCTTTGTAGTGTGTTAAATAAGATTTTACGATTATGCCAAAACGTTATTAAGTTGAAAGAGCATTTGGAGGTAGAATATTAAGTTAATATAGCATACACTGATTTTTAGTTTCCATTTGTGTCACTTAGATTATTTCAGCAACGTTAAAATTTTTTATTATTTTCGGCTCTGCTCCACATATTTCAATTCAATTGGGAAATCCATAATAATTGCAAAGATTAATATTGCTTAGTAAGATCTTCACAACCTCACTCAATAGCTTTTTGCAGATTATTTGATCAAAACTCTCAATCCAAATACTACAGTTTAACTCAGGGAACATTTTTTGTAAAGCTTTCTCATTCAAGAATAAAAATTGAAAATTAAGGTAGAGCCATACTTTTAATAGCCATAAAAAATTCAAAAATTCTGTTAATCGTACAATGAAATATATACTCGTAGAATCGAGGCAATCAAAGTCCTTCAGTGAAAAAATGCATTTCGTTAGTGACAAAGACCATCAGCTACGGTTTGTCATTCTTCTTGTAAAATTTATATCCATTCAAAGTGAACTTGACAAAAGATCACTTAGCCTAAAAAGCTGAAATAAGCGTGAGGTCCAATATTATTGAAACAATAGAAACATCATTTCTATTGTATGCATCTACAAATTCAATGAATATGAAGCTGTAATTAAAAAACAATTGTTTTAAGATGTTGCAAATATACTTGACTCTGGCTTAAGAACCAGCATCGTGTGCCTTTGTTTTATAAGCAGTGGCGACGGCTACGGGTGGGAAGGTGGACTTGATCCACCTTGAAAAAACACAATATTTAATGGCAATCAATAATAATTTATTACCAATTTTGAATTAAATAAACAAAGTATATTATTACAAAAACAATATACATGTAGATGTAAATAGCTAGTTTATCTAAAATGGCAAAGTATTAACAAATAAAAACAAATATTACAGCAGTAAGTACAATTTGTAATGCAATTGTTCATCAGAAGGCGGACCAAATTGCCTCCATCCACCTTTCTCTTAAACAATACGTATGCAATATTCAAAACTAACAGCCAAACAAAAACTGAGCACGTTTGCAAAGGTGAAATAACATGGAATAGTACACCTTTCGAGAAACAAGTGTTCCGAATTAATGCAATAGTGCGTAGTGCCTACAAAAGGTGGTGTGAGCCGTGAGACGAACTTTCTGTTTAACCACTCTACATTAAATGTCACTTCAATCGCCTATCTCCTCAAAGCTTGCAAATTTTTAAAATTAAGCTATTTTTCGAATTTTACTTGCAGACGCCCTAAAAAATTTTCAAAATTGAAAAAAAGTTTGTTTTCAAGATTTATCGATGAAAAATTGAATAGTGCTACAATTTTGAAGATAGGATAGATACTGAACAAACTATATGGCCTACTAAAAATAGCCTACTTTGTAAAGCACTTCCAAATCTTAGAGGTTTTTTATATACATCTCATTCAATGTTATAGCTACCATTTTAAAGTTGAAGACAACTTTCACCTGGTGTTGCTCTATCAAACATTATATAGTATGCTAAGATCCGTCTTTTTACGATTTTATTAAAATATTAACAAATGCCTGCTTGATTATTTTAACCGTTTTGGCAAATTCTTGAATTGCATGAAAAGTTTATGTTGTGTACATATTTTGAGGTTAATATATCAAGAAACTATAAAGATATTAAATTAGGATCATTTCGACACTATTGAAAATTCTCAAACTCTCGAAGTTTGTAATTGAGTATTTCATCTATTATGGGTCATATTCAAATTCTGTTTGCTTTTTAAGATGCGTAAGAAAAACTGGTTTCAAATGGTATTTAAATATATAATTCTAACAATTGCAGGTCGCATGACAATTTTTAATCTATAATCAGCAGGCCATGGACATGGGTAGACTCAATCTATTGTCTAAGATATGGGGAAATAGATGAAACATTAGAATCATATACCTTTATAATGTTAAAACTTTCGGAGAGGTGGATTAAATGAGTAAATGTGATCAAAAGCATACCATAACAATCCTACTAAGATCCTATTCTAAGAACCTCAACTTCATTATGATTTGGAAACATTATTGAAATTTCACTTTCTAATACATATTTCAACCTTCTTGAACTCAAAATCACTATGTTTCAAAATGAATTCAACATAATTTCATTTTACTTGGCACATCTAATAGTGCCAAAGGAAACAAAATATTAAAAAGTGATGACTATGATGAAAGTGATTGGCCCTCCAAATTGCTTGAAATACATAAGCGCACCCGACCCACACACACAGTTTTCCATTGTCATACACGCATTTTATTTATTGACAATATACTGATCTAATTAATGAGTTGAAAAATGTTGACATTCCGGTATGTCTACCATCATTATTTCGTACTTTCAGTATGCAAAAGCAGTGATTGAAGGCAGCGAATTGTGTTAGACTATCATTCCCCTTTGTTGGCACTGCAAACTCCGTCTTTATTGGTGGCTGGTGACAGTCAACTTGTCCATTTCAATTTCCGTACGTTTTCTACAGTTGATGCTAAGATGCTGTTTCAAATTCAAATGAAAATCATAATTATTAACGGGGTATTTGTACGTAGTTTCTATATGGTGTTAACTGTTAATTGGATTAATACATCCGCTGAGATGCGCATGCGAATTAACATGTAGCTTAGTTTCTGTAAAGTGTCACTTTGCTAATGGGTAATTAAAACTTTCCGCTAAGATGCACGTCAATTATTTAGTGCTATATTAACATACATTACTTTGGAAATACCACATCACACATTAATTTAGTTTACATGTTTTACTTTACTAACCTCTTTTATTCAGTAAAATTTAATAACAAATATTTGAATCAGAGAGATAATACTCATTAAAAGCATAATGCCTTATTTCAGTAATAAAACAAATTAATTTTTCGGAAAAAACCAAAAACTAATTTATGCAAAACCTTCCAATTTCTAATATTTAATAAATATATGTTGTAAAACCCAGATTTGTGTTTAAGACAAGACAAAAATGTAATTTATTCTACACTTTGCTTATAATGACCATATATATTTCACTATTAAATTTGTCTATTGTGTTTGCTTATAATCATTGTTGTTGAGGGAATGCTGTAGGAAACAAATGCATTGTGTATTTGCATGTTATGAATTTCACATGGTAGTATTTTAATTAATGATTAATAAACAAGTCAAATGAAGTGATAGATCACAGCTTAAAACACATGGCAATTAAAAGTTTAATGAAATTCAAATAAAAATGTGTATTAAGAAACAAACGACGTTTCTATTTATGATAAAGTATATATAAGTAATTTAACATCGGGCAGCAAATTCGCAGCAATTCATTAAAATAAAATTGATTACGTTTTAAAAGAAATATCTGTAAAACTATCTAGAGATAGTATTGCAAAAAAGCGTTAAGAATCTAAACAATATCTGAGATTTAATTATAAAAATAGCTTACCAAAAATTTGAAATATTTCAGGGTAGGTCTTTCATCAATGTGAAGTTCCATTAAACCAGCTGTGTAGATTCACACATGTAGAAAGTTGAATGCTTTCATAGACAATGTCAACATTACTTAATTTTATTTATATCCCATTGTTCAAGTGTCAAAATGTATCAAATTATAGAAATGGTGCAACCATGTAAAACTTCATTATACGCTGCATGTACAAAGTTGCAGTTCTTCACAGATAATATTAACATTACGTAGTTTTATCTATATCTCATTGTTCAAATGCAAACTGTATCCAATTGTAATTTTGCTATCTACAAATTAATAAACTGGTGCAAATTATACAAACATGAAGTTTAAATCACTTTAACATTTATCACGATTAAATAAAACACTTTCATATGATACTAGAATTCTTTCAATATACAAATAATTATTTTTTGCAAGTTGGAAATCAATTTCAATTCAGTAGCATAGACAGAATAAACAATCAGGAGGGGCAATAAACTGAAATAAAATTTTGAAAAAAGTGCAGTACATTATTCAGTTTTGCAAATATTAGTGTTACATCATCACCCAGGCTGTGGATGTGCTTAATAACGTGGTACAGTTTAGGTACGACTACCAGCAGATTCCATTGTGCGGGGTAATGAGTACTTTCACTCTCTCTTTCCTATCGTAGTAGTGTAATAACAGAGACATAACTTAATTAGCGCTCCGTGTCCACTTTTTCCGTCACCTTCTAGGCGGTGTCCACTTTTTCTTGAGGTCGGGGTTTGGGCCCAATATTGGTCCTACACCTTAAATTTTAATACCATTCGAAAGCTCTACTCTTAATCTACAAGAATCTGCAATAAAAAAAGGGGGGTATACTTTAGAAATTTTCGAGATATGATGGCCTAAACATGGTCAACTCGGGTCAAAAAAATTTTTTTTGGGACAAAAATTTTTATTTTGATTTTATTGCTTTAAACAACTGGAAATGGCTTAAAAACCATTTTGGTGAAATAAAAAATTTTTTTTGGACTTAGCCATTTTTTGATTTTCTCATAGTAAATTTTTTTGAATATTTTGGACTCCGCTAAGGGACCAATATTGGTCCTATTGACTTGAAACCTATATTATTCGAAAGTTCCAGTCTTAGTCTACATGAATATGCAATAAAAAGGGGTGGTCCACCTTAGAAAGTTTTTAGTAATAACCTCTCAAAGATGGTCAACTCACTTAAAATTTTCAAAGAGGTACCTCTAGAAAAAATTTTTTCTTAGAATAATTTTTTCATTAAAAACAAACAAAAATAATATAACAATTATATTTTAGCATATTAAATGTACAATTAATTAAAATTAAGCACAAAATGAGTCTGTAACTGAAGCCTTTTCTCTTTGTTTTCCAACAGGTTTACTACCATGCCTTCATTGCCAGGAGATGGTCTTCATTTTTGGAAAATAACAAGTTTCTAAATATATTTTAGCAGTATCTTATAAAATAATGTGATATTACTTATAATATTTAAATTAAATGTTTGCCAGAAATCCATCTGAAACAAACAATTACAAATATATTTTAGTACAAAATATAAAAAATTTATTTCAAATATAAAAAGAACAGGAAACAGATTAAGAAGTTGAGCCCATAGAAAGTTTAATTAAAATGTTTGTTTTCTTGCAGACTTAAAATTAGAGCGCATTTTTTCATAGATTCTATTTATGTCCTCTTCTTCAGGAGAGAATTTTTGGAGGGCTTCTCTTAATTGAGATTTTGTCATCCACGTTTTTGCTAAGCTTAAGGATTTGCACATGGCAATCTGGTGGATTGACCACTTGCCCTTTTTGCATGCTCTAAGTCATAAGTAAATTTTAATATTTTTAGATGAATTTACTTTAGTTCATCTCTAAATGCTTGCAATTCGTAGCCATCCAAATTATATGCACTTAGATCTGTATTCAAAGAGCTCATAGTTGGCTCGTTACAAGTGGACACATTTTCACTCTAAACAAAAATATAGACATATATTTGAAAATAAAATTTACAGTGGCATCTGCATTTTTTTCATTTAGATATCCTTTTGCCCTAAACTGCTTTACAATTTCAGGGGTATCAGGGACAGCAAATTGGCTGTCTTTGACCCACTGTGTGGAATTTTTTGGTTGATCAAAGTTGGTAGTTAGATTCATTAGTGATAAATTCACATTGGATAAATTAAATTTGTCAACAAGTTCTTCTTCATCAGAAGAATGGTCAGAATCCTACAATAGATATTAGATAATATTATATGATAAATTTTTTACAGAATACACAGGTTTAATGGGACTAATGTCTTCAATGTGTAACGAAGGTGTTGGTGCAGATGTTGAAGGCTGATCTGTACCCATGACCATGGTGCTGTTTTTTAAAATAGAACGATGCTAATAATAGTTTAAGGTTTAATATAATAGAAAATTTCTTACTGGTGTTTCAATAAATCTAACTGCCTTAACTTGGCATTTTTTAACAGATCTTTCAGACGATGATGGGGTTTGATAGAACCCAAGATAACTAGAGGAAGGAGTGGCCTCTTTCATATAATACTTGCGAGCTGTCTCCTCTGAGTGGCCAGTTTGTTGGAGGTGGCTCAATTTCTGATTCTCAGTGAGATTCGGATCATTTAGGATCTCATTGTCCCACATTTTGCGTATTTGTGTTGCAGTTATTGCACAATCAATGTTAAGAATGAGTTTTACAACCTCGCCAAGGCGTTTTCTGACTTGGGAATCACTCTCGCCCTTTGCATTTGAAAAAAGAAATTTAGGGTCATTTAGACCATTTTGAATATATATTCTCCTGAGATAGTCAAAATGCTTTCTCATGTTGGGCTTAATGAAGAACTTAACACCATAAATCATGCCTGTCTTATGATCAGTAACAATTACAGGCTCACTAGTAGAACATATCTGGTCATAATCTTGGAAAGTTCTGTTCAGAATGACAGAAGGGTGGCAACTTAATTCATATGTTAAGACAATAAATATGATTCTTTTGTACTGAATCAAGTTCCAAGGTTTTTCATCATTTCTTTCTAATTCTTGAGATAATTTGATAACAATGTAATCAATTACTGACTTAGATAATGCATTAGATTTTAATTTGTTTGTAGTTGTAATTGTTTGACGAGCTTTCATTGATCTTAAAGCTTCATGACATCTTGTGATCACATTGTTACATCGATTTAAATTGATATTTATATCAGTATGAATATCAAGGTATGCAATAAAAGAGCTAATTTTCGTTAGATAATTAGAGATAGTCTTGGCTTTTAGTTTGCCAAGCTCAAGGAGATCCTCAACATAATTAACTAACTGAATTGGATCTTGGAAATTGTTAGTTAAGATAGAAACTTCATTTAGTTTTTGCAGAAAAGTTTGCGGAAATTGTTTTTCCGTATCTTGATTGCCTTTGATTTTAAGGAATTTTTTTTCATAGTCAACAAAACCTGTAATTAGTTTTGGTATTTCCAGTTTTCTCCTCAAGAATAGATGCTATAGCAAGTCTATACCGTGATGGTATGGATTTCAAGTGATCATTTGCAGTAGAAATTGAAATATCGTGATTCTGGTGCCCTTTTTTCGTAGAATAAAGTCTTACAAGAATAAACAAATTTTCTATCTTTCAGGCGTTGCAAATCGCACAAATAGAGCAGGGTTCTGTTTGAAGGAACTTTATGAATTAACTCAAAGTGACGTTTGTATTTCACTGTAGATTTTTTGCATATAATACAGTTTGTCGCTTTACGTGGCATGCTAAATATAGGTTTTTACAAAAAATTAATAGCATATTTGGATTCAGCATAAAAAATTACCCCTAGACACAAGTTTTCAAATGAAAATCTTAAGTTTTAAAAGAAAAATTTAAGAAAAACTTACGTAGCTTCTGCAATGTTAAGAGGAATGAACTGGTCTAAACTGACAGGCCATTATATAGACGAATTCTACATGCTGATTGGAGGATTTCATTTCGCCATTTCTTATCAAATTTTATTTTAATGGCGAAACTTGGTTTTTTTTCAACACTATTAAATTTTGGAAATTTTTAACTTTTGATTTTTGCAGTTTTTTTCAATGAATGAGGTAAAGATATGTAAGATATGATCAGGGAAACCAAATCACCAAAGGAAGGATAAAAATTTCAGGCAAACCCTGACTTATAATTTCAGGATTTTTATATTGGGAAAAAGTGGACATCACTAAGAAAAAGTGGACACGAAATGAAATTTTTGGTTGTAGTATCTCAGCCAATACTGATCTGAGGGCAACCAAACTTTGTGAGCATATGGGACTTACGTCCTGCCTTAATGTCCCAGGCCAACCAGGGTCAACCCGGGTTTAGTTTTTGAGAAATTTAACCGTGTCCCCTTTTTCCAAAGTTGCGTCCACTTTTTCCTTTGGCCCAGATTTCACCTAGAAAAAGTGGACACGGCCGGAGTTAATACAACTATTCATCGCTAGTATTTAGGTAGCATCTCTGAAAGTTGAGGTCAAGAGAGCAAGCTGAGCACACTCGCCCGAAGCAGAGTCTTAAAGACAGTTCAATTCCATTCCATCCAAATCCATCATTCCATTTGCTGCTACTCAGCTCAGTCTCACTGAAAGAGTTTTGTTATGTGTGCCTTACTTATGGTGTAATAAATACTAGCCACTACTCGACTTAGTTCTCATTCTAAATTTGCAGAGATTTAATGTGTCAATGTAATAAACTTGCAACTGGATACTAACTGCCACTGCATAGTTAAAAATAGCTAATATATGCATAGTTAAAAATAGCTAATATATAATTGAAGGCAGTTTCCTACATCTAATTAAAATATAAACATATATCACAATAAGGGCTGACATGTACAGCTGACACAACACTAGCTGCAAGCAAATTAAAAAGGCTTCCACAAACTATGGCAGCTCCTAACCTACATGTAATTAAGATATAAACACTACGGGCTCTTATTGGTCTCTTATAAGTCAATAATTTGGATCTAAAATAACGTTAATAATAAATATCACAATCATCCTTACGGTGGCTTCTCACCTTTCAAGCATTTATTACTATATGTCACACAAGCGATCAGTGGCAAGGCTGAAATCCATTTAAGTATCCCCTTGCACACAGCCTTTGATCACCACACACAAAGCTTGCTTAGCTTCGCATCATTTAATAATTAAATACACCAATGAACTAAGAGTAAACCACTAAATGGTAAATTTCCATCAATTTTACAGCGCTTTGGTTGTATTTATATAAAATTTAATAAATATGTTTACCAATCAAGCAAGTACCCGTCACTAACCAATTTTTGATGTCCACGTAATTATCTTCTGCGTGAACCAGTTGTTAAGCTAAAATCAATGCGCAGCTTAATGTCCACATGCGTTTTTTCAAAAGAGTTGTGACCAATAATTGCTTTCACAGTCTTGGCAAAATCATTAGAAGCTAATTTCTAATAAAATGATTCGAGTTTCTTATTTGAGTTTTATGATTTTCTTTTTCTTTTGATGTTTTGTTAAATCGAGTCTTTTTGTTGCAGATTATAAGAGACAGGGGATATATTATGTATGTGAGGCTTGATTTTTTATTTTAAGCAAAAATTTTCGCTTAATTTAATAGTTGCGTAATTGTACAAGAGTTTTCAAAAATATTTTTAAAGAAAAAAAATCATTTAAGGCCATCGAGGCGCCGAGGTTTGGAACAAAAAATTTTCACAATTTTTTCCCTGTCTAACTCCTCTGTGAGTTTTTTCAAAAGAAAAAAAGGGCTAGATGTTTTAAATGATTTGTTGCCATCGATTTTCGAAATTCCGTCATTACATGGTTTACAGTGCCAAAAAATCTCTCAATGGCAACTGATGTTTGTCCAACTGCAATAATTGCAGAAATTAACAGCCACACGTTTTCAAAAACAAATGTCAACATTGTTGAGGAGGAAAATGAGATTCTTGTTAATATTATTATTTATTTATATTTTATGTTATTTAAATAGGGCCATTTACCACTCATTTATCTTTTAACAATATTAATAGTACTAATAGGTTCGTTCTACTTCAAAATGAGAGGGGCTAGGCTTCGACTTTGGGAGGGCCCTGCCCCCTGGCCCCCTGTAGCTACGCCATTTCAAAAACGAATCAATTAGATGTCATGAAACTCGCAAAAAAATTTTAATTATGAAAAGACTAACACATTTTCATAAAAAATACATTTACGCAAAAATGATTAATTTTATTTATTTTAGAAAACAAAATACTTTTACACCGTTTGGAAAATAGCATTAAACGCTCATGAAATTGAAAAATGTTTATGGTTATTAAAGTAATTCTACATGATATATAACTTGAAGTGAAAAGAAGCAAAGTTTTTAAATTGAAATTGAATATCAAAGCTATATAAAATGAATTTAAGCATACATATAGTACTCAAAACTATTAATCTAATTAATATATATTTGTAATTGCTTATGAGATTATAAAAACACAACAACAATCTTTATATGATTCAAACTATATTTTTTAAATTAGATGAAGAAAGGAAAAACGTCAGAAAAAATGTATCTTTAAATGTTTTATATATATGACATCAATAAATGTCAATAACAAAACAACAATTTTGAAACGTTTCATATAAAAATTTCTACTTGCAAATATTTTATTGTTGAATTAGACGAGAAAAACGTATTGAAAAAATATTTATTTCATTTATACCAGAGGCATTGATTAATAAATCGTTTTACTTTATTAAAATTTTAGGATTGTAGCATTTATCATTTACATAAGTTTATAAATTGGGAAAAACATGTTGTAATAATAATTGAGATTGTTTTCCAACTTGCAAAAATTTTTTGTCTATTGAAAGAATTCTAATATCATATGAAAGTGTTTTATTTAATCGTGATAAATGTTAAAGTGATTTAAAGTTCATGTTTGTACAATTTGCACCAGTTTACTAATTTGTAGATAGCAAGTTTACAATTGGATACAGTGTGCATTTGAACAATGAGATATAGATAAAACTACATAATGTTAATATAATCTGTGAAGAACTGCAACTTTGTACATGCAGCGTATAATGAAATTTTACATGGTTGTACCGCTTCTATAATTTGTTACAGTTTGACATTTGAACAATGGGATATAAATAAAATTAGGTAATGTTGACATTGTCTATGAAAGCATTCAACTTTCTACATGTGTGAATGTACACAGCCGGTATAATGTAATTTCACATTGAGTAAAGAACTACCCTGAAAGATTTCAAATTTTTGGAAAGATATTTTTATTATTAAATCTCAGATATTGTTTAGATTCTTAACGCTTTTTTGCAATACTATCTCTAGTTAGTTTTACAGATGTTTCTTTTAAAAGGTAATCAATTTTATTTTAATGAATTGCTGCGAATTTGCTGTCTGATGTTAAATTAATTATATACTTTATCATAAATAGAAACGTTGTTTGTTTCTTAATACACATTTTTAATTTAATTTGATTAAACTTTTAATTGCCATGTGTTTTATACTGTGATCTATCACTTCATTCCACTTGTTTATTAATCATTAATTTAAAAATTACCATGTGAAATTCATAACATGCAAATACACATTGCGTTGGTTTCCTACAGCATTCCCTCAACAACAATGATTATAAGCAAACACAATAGACAAATAGTGAAATATATATGGTCATTATAAGAAAAGTGTAGAATAAATTACATTTTTGTCTTGTCTTAAACCCAAATGTGGATTTTACCACATACATTTATTAAATATTAGTAAATAAGGCAATCAACTGAAAAACTAACATTACAAAACTCTTTAAAAAGGAGGGATACTGATATTGTATAGTTACTTGATATCAACTGACGATCCCAAACCATATTTTTGAAAACAACACAATCATCCAAGGAATATTACTCAACACAATACATGACCATCCAAAGCTCTATATGCATTTTACAATTCCCACAAACGCATGTAGATACAGTGAGTATTTTGGCACAATGCAAAACGTTTTGCATTGTATTGACTAAGGCAACATTCACAATGATGGCTTGGGCACTTAAGGAAAAAGAAATTCAAGGCTTTCAAGTGTTAGGAAAGCTTCTAGTTACAAGAAATCTTTGATTAACAAAAACGTGATCATTTATCCAAATACATCTTTACATTGAACATCGAGGCATACAATCAATAAAATTACAGAAATATCAAAAAAAAATATTACTCCATCACTTTAAAAATAGGGTTTGTACTTACAACCAATAAATGGAAACATTTAACAGGGGTGAAAATAGAAAGCCTTTCCAAATTAGTATATGGAATCAGATCATTTAAAAAACTGCGACATGAAATTACATATATCATTTTACCCTAGGGAATGAATAACTTTCAACTAAACATTTGGGAATCAATCTACATCGAATTAAAATAACGAAGCTTAAACCAACCCAAGTTGTAATATGCATGTATGTATGCATGTATATATATATATATATATATTATGAAAGATTTATTCCGCAAACATGTTTTGCTACATACATATAGCTTCGTCAGTGCATATAGAGTATAGAGGGAAAGTTTAGAAAAGTTTAAGATTGCTAGCATGGTTTAAATGTCTATTTAAAAGTTTTTACTTTATTGTTTCATTAATAATGCTTCAGTGATCTTGGTATGTTTGTTCTTAGTTAATATTTTAAAGTAATCTTTTGTTGCTTGGTGATGATGTAAGTAAATTTCTGATGTTAGGTGGCCTCTTAGGTGTTCTTTAATTCTAATTTCCAAATGTCTTCTTGTCTCCCTGATGTATGAGGCATTACACTCATCAAAAGAATATTTATAAACAATAGAGGAATACAAGAGCATTGGGATCAGATCTTTGTTTGAGAAAAAGTTTGAGGTCTTAGTTGTTGTAACTGTTGGAATTATCTTAGTTTCATATATCTTTAATTTTTTGTTGATTCTTTTAAGTTGGTGTTCAATATATGATTGTCATTCCTTAATATAAGGTAAATTCCAATAAATTTTTTTAATTTTATCATTTTTGTCCTTTAATTTGTTGTTAATAAAATATTTATCCAAGCATTTCTTTATTAGATAGTGAGGATAGCCATTATTTGTTAAGATTGAAAAAAGTTTATCAGTTGCTTCTTGTAACTCGATAATGTTGTTACAGAAGCAACTGATAAACTTTTTTCAATCTTAACAAATATTAACTATTCTCACCATCTAATAAAGAAATGCTTGGATAAATATTTTATTTACAACAAATTAAAGATGGGTAAATTGTAATTTATAAGTAACAAATTTAAATAAAGCATTTCTTTTTATTTATTTATATATAAACTAAAAAAATTTGAATTGGTAACATCATCAAAGAAGTAATATTTAACATGCAATACAAACACATTATGTATGTTCAAAAAATTGATTTATCTGAATAAATTAAAATTATAAAAATGTGTTGAAATTCAATCAAATAGCAAACTAGTTTTTCAAAGTTGTGTTGAGTTTGAGTTTATGTATCAATTTATAATAGAAATGCATCATTTATTTGACTTTTTTTGCATAACTAATATTATCAAAAGGTTTCCCATTATAAAAATCACAAAATATCAATCTACATATATATATATATATATATATATATATATAGATT
>CABFPE010001006.1:97960-110184 GCA_900660155.1 Hofstenia miamia | reverse complement strand
TATATATATATATATCTCCTGCTAAATGTTTTTAAAAACCTCATCTTAACTGCATTTCAAAACATAAATCTTTGAAATTTCACAAGGTAGTTTCTCTTTAATTTAACTACCCCCATGGTAACTAAATTTAAGTTCGAGTGAATACTGGAGCAGTAATGGCAAAAAAATAGGGTTTTTGGCAAAAAAGTGTGATTCCAACTAAATACCTTAGAAATTTCAGACCATTTCCTGCAAATGCAAGGTTTTTGCATTTTCCATAGTAAAAAGCTGGAAATATAAATATATGTATATATATATATATAAGTAGTAAGGGGCAAGTTCCACACTGTTACATTGGGACACCCTAAAGTTCTTGTAACACCCATGGCTATTTGCCATATGGAAATGAAGCGATTCTATTGGACGCCATCTAGTGACAAAATATTTTGGGAAAGTTAAATTGAAAAAATTAATGTTTTGACGAAGTTTTATTTTTGATTGCTAGGATTTGGGCAAAGCAATATAATTGATGACAAGTAATGTTTTTGACAATGTTAAATTGAGCATAATAATTTTTTGACAACGTTTTCATTTTTGTTTTTCAGGATTTAGGCAAAGTGATATAATTGATTACAAGAAATGTTTTTGACAGAGTTAAAATTAATTTTGTGACAAAGTTTTTTAGCAAACTGACGTATTTGCTTCTGTTAATATACATGTTCAGTGTAACAATGTTTTAAATGTGCAATGCTCTGTATTAAGAAAACTAATTCATAGATGTAAACTCCAATACTTGAGTATAACATTTGTATAGACGTATATTTCAAAGAAAACTACAATTTCTTAGCAACTGCGTATAAATTGTACTAATTGGTAAGACATTGCTGTTTTCTACCTATTGCATACTATATACTTGATTAAATTTAATACATTTTTGAAATATACATCTATACAAATGCTATGCCCAAGTATTAGCTTTTACATCTATGAAATATTTTCCTTAATACAGAGCATTGCATAGTTAAAACATTGTTACAATGAACATGTATATTAACTGAAGCAAATATGTCATTTTGCTAAAAAACTTCTTCACAAAATTAATTTTAACTCTATCAAAAACATTTCTTGTCATCAATTATATCACTTTGCCTAAATACTGAAAAACAAAAATGAAAACTTTGTCAAAATATTATTATGCTCAATTTAACATTGTCAAAAACATTTCTTGTCATCAATTATATCACTTTGCCCAAATCCTAGCAATCAAAAATAAAACTTCGTCAAAACATTAATATGTTCAATTTAACTTTGCCAAAAATATTTCGTCACTAGATGGCGTCCAATAGAATCGCTTCATTTCCATATGGCAAATAGCCATGGGTGTTACAAGAACTTCAGGGTGTCCCAATGTAACAGCGTGGAACCTGCCCCTTACTACCTATATATATATATATATATATATACATATATATATATATATATATATTTGCTTAAGCTTGGTTCCTTTAATTATATATAAATGCATTCTATGATGCTTAGTTGAAAATTAATTTGATGTAAATTTGATATCAAATTTATTTAGGTGATTGGAGATCGTTGATTCATTTTTGTGCTCTAATTCTTGTTTGAAAATTTCTCGACCTTTTCTTATGTTTTGTGCAGCCCAGTTGCAAGAAATTTTATATGCTCCTTTGGAAAGGTTTCTATATTTAGTTCTATTAGATGTCTTAGTTTATTTGATTTAAGTACAAATCCTATTTTTAAATATGATGGAGTACTTCTTTTCAGCTCTTTCTGTAATTTACTTGATTGCATGCCTTGATATTGAATTTTAAAAATGTAATTGTTTGCATAATTACTTTTGTTTTCAGTATCTTAGTTTGTAGCAAGTCTTCTAGTTTTGCTTTTATAATTCTGTACATTATATATGTTGAATATTCATTATCTTTAATCTTTGTGATTGACTAAAGAAAAGGAAGAATAATCTATATTCAGAAATTGTTTTAACTATAAAATGTACTGATAACAATTTTGAAAGCATCAAGAAAAGAAATATAAGCACAAAACAATAAAGCAAAACAAGAAATATTTTCAAACAATAATGATAATTAACTTGGATTATGATTGTAGAATTTATAACCTCATCCTTTCAGTTTTTTTTAAAATCCAGGTGTAAGAGTATTTTTTCATATCAATATTAAAGATTTTTAATCTATTTATTGGCATATATATCTTGTTAGTTCATTCTATATTTTTTATAGCTATGTTTAAAAATGGGTTTTTCATTATTTGCTTCTTATACATTATTGATTGAATTATGTGGGTTTTTTTGTTTTGTTTATTAATTAATTTTGCAGAAATAAAGTCATTTTTGTTATACAGGAAAGCATTGTTAAGTATTTTAGCACATTCATATAGATATTAGATTGCAGAAATAAGTTTGAAATTTTCTGTATTTATTATTCTCATTAAAACTATGGATATTTACTCTAATTTATAGCCCAATTTAGTTGTACCCGAAATTTTCTGGGAAATGTTTGGTTATATCTGTGTAAAGTATAGTTGAAGTGAATTTATACTAGAGTATGAAGTTATTTAATTTTTGGTTTAGTTGGAAGGTTTTGAAAAATTATGTTAATTCCTTTAATCAATATGGTCATTTTTCTAATAATATGATTTAAGTGCTTTCCAAAATTTAAATATGAATAGAAAATAATTCCAATGTATTTAAGGGATTCAACTTCTTTTATATGAACACTGTTAAAATTAAGTTTAAATATTGTGAAGTATCAGTAGCTGCAGAATTTGATTTAACAATGCAGAATTGAGTTTCTATATGATTCATTCTTAGTCTTTAAGAAGCAAAATATTTAGCAAGCAAAGTACAATTTTTTCCCAGAGTTTGAATGGCTATTTCAGGAGATTTATCAATATAAAATAATATTGTATCATCTGCATGTTGTATAACATTACATGTTGAAATTAATTAAGAAAATATTAAATAACAAGGATCCAAAATTGTTCCCTGTGGAACTTCATTTTTAACTTAAACCTCAGAAAATATCCATTAAGTTTAACTCTTTGCATATGAATATACAAATAACTAAAAATGAGACCTACACATTCATTAGAAAATCCCATAAATTTAATTTTTTAATGTAATATACTTTTATCAATCAAATCAGATGGTTTCAAGAGGACTATTTTCCTTATCTTGGATTAATGTGCTGCTGAAAGAAATACATTTATGAAAACCATGTTGTGTTTTGGAGTAAAGAAATTGTTTGCAAATATGCTCACTAAATTTGATTAAATAGAATTCATTCAAATTCTTTGCTGATTGGAAAGATGATTGAAATGGGCCAATTTTAATTCATCTGGAAAAAATGTCTTATACAGGCATTTAAGCTGTAATGTATTGGTTCAGCTATTAAGTCAGCTGTGAGTTTTAGTGTAGCATAATCCAAAGCATAAGCTGGTAATAAAGAAAGAAGATCAGATGATTAATCAAAACTAAGATCAAATTGTGATTAGTAATTGAAGAACAATTTAAGATTAATTATCAGATTATCTTTGTAAATGCAACTAAGTATTAATATAGCAAATTAGTACATGTCATTGAATTTGACCAAATGAAGGGGGCGAATTTGCTTGCATTATTTTTAGCCATTTTTGGCAGATGATACAAATTTGAATTTTGAACAACAGGTACTTTTTGAAAGTTAACTATAAATATGTGAGAGATCATTTTGAAATTGTTGAAGTAAATTCTTTGAAAATCTAATCTGTAGATTTTATATCAGTTTGCTTATTTATACAGAATGTCAAGCTAAATGATAAATGCAGTAGTAGTTGTTTGGGCACATATCGGGAGCAACTCGAGGGTCCTTGATCCAAACCATGAACTTGCATTTATGTTAGGTATATGAATAGGAGTTTTTCTCCATTTAGCTGGCTACTGATTCTCTTGTTTACATGTACCAAATAATTGATATCAGAAAAAGGGCTGGATAGCCTACCATAGGTTATACATATTTTATCTTATAGACTTAGGTGACCTATAATAGACCAATAAGTAGACTGAGCATGTATTATGTTATTTAAATGTAAGGTAGGAAGCTGCAAGTTAGTATGTAACTTATTTTAATTAACTTATCTAAAGCCAATAGTTTTCAGTAATGGCTAAAGTAATGATTATTAAAGCAGCTAGTGACATTGCAAGGTTGCAAAGTGACATAAATACAAATTACATTGCAAGTTTGCAAAGTGACATAAATACAAATTACAAATTGAGTTTAAGTCAGTCACAACTAGCATTGAGAACTACACTGAGTTAGGATAGGGAACACATAAGAACATCATTGAGCTGAGGTTTGGAACCATTTATTCAGCAATGGAAACACAAGTGAGCTGATTCAGAGATCAGAGTTTGCCAGAGGCCATACTCAAACCATGGAGCAGAGCTATGATGAAGGGGTACCTAAACAGTATCCAGTTAATTTAGTTAAGTGAAGATTAACCAAAACAGATACAACATCAGAGTAAATAGGTAACATGCATACATCCCTACCTGCTTAGAAAAAAAATAATAATTTAAAAGAATAATTGAATCTATGTCAATGCTTGGTAGCAGATGCTACATAAGGAGCCA
Organism: Hofstenia miamia; assembly: GCA_900660155.1. NCBI lineage: Eukaryota > Metazoa > Xenacoelomorpha > Acoela > Hofsteniidae > Hofstenia > Hofstenia miamia. The sequence continues at coordinate 105,554 of CABFPE010001006.1, read as the reverse complement.
AGTTGGTATTACAGGCATTTGCTGGATTTGTTTTTTAAACAATGTATCAACTTTATGCTTTTATAGTTAGTTGTGAAATAAAAAAAAAGAGGGTTGAGTTGATTTTTAACACAAAAAGGTACATTCACACTGCTGTAGTTTCCAAAATTCAAAAATACTTCATTGAAAGTAATGACTTCATCACTGGTGATGTAAAGAATACTGTTTAATTAGCACTATCAGATATTTCCATGCAATTTTTGACATTTCCTGGAGAAAAATAATGTCAAAATTATTGAGTTTTATAAGCTAATTTTTAAGATTTACAACTTGATCTTGATACATCAGAATTTAGCTTAGCATAAACATCCTTACTTTAATATGACGACCTTGCTTTTGTTGACATGCTAAAAGATCAAAAACATGATTGGAAAGTGCAAAGAAGTTAGCCCTATATTTTTGCTCATGGTTTACCAATTTTCAAACTGTTTTTTTGTTGTTGTGGAGGCAAAATGTTTGTCTAAAAAATACAGTTCTTTAATTCCTTCTTGAGTCTCATATGTAAGTAGAATGGCGTCATCATTCATGCAATTTCGAATGTTACATCAGTATGATGGAAAGCAAGGCTTGGTTCCAATGGGACAACTTTACAGATGTGACATAATTAAAACAGTTGAAATGCATAAAGATTTAGAATTAAGTGAAAGACATAAGCATCTACAACAATCCAATATTGACCTCTAGATAAAAAAACAGAAAAGAAACCAATTTGAGAAGGAATTAAAAAATACTACTACTTTATCTAGTCTTTTGTTACAGATGGGATTAGTGATGGAAAGCGAGGCCCTGTTCCAATGGGACACCTTGAAGTTCTTGTAACACTTAGCTGATTCACTGATATTGGTGGGTGTTTAATTGCTCAATCACCCACTTGACATTATTAACACTAATGGGTTTTTGACAACCAGTAATGGATTTGTGACACTTTTTTAATTGATTTTTCAAGTAGGTTTACTTATATTTACAATGATTCATGTTAGGGCTGACATATACATATCATGATGACTATAATTTAGTTTACATTTGCAGTGTGTTTTGCTATAATGTTTTCTGCTGCAATTTTGCATAATCAAGTGGAAGAAATATAGACATCATAACATTTAATTGGTCAATTATTTTAGAGAAATATTTTTCAAATTGTATACATTGCAACTTTCCATCAACCATTTTCCACTGGTAGAATTTTAGTTCTAATCCACTGTCTCCTAATTCATATAGGTTGTTTAAAAAAAACCTGCTTTTACAGTCTCTGCATTTGCTGGTCATACAGTCCTCATTTTCAGGAGAACATATGAGCTTTCTTATTAACTCACTTTCTGTTTTAGGTAAGAGTAGTGTTGTTGAGCATCATGCAGACATTAGCATGGTATATACACATACACAGGCATGTGTTGGCAGGAACTTTATCTCTTAAAAACACGTTTTTTGACCTTAAAGCACAGAATGTTGAAAAACCAATCTTTTCAGAATTTTCTTTTTTATATTCTTGGTATGCTTCACAAAGGTAAGGTTCATGTAGCATTTCTGAATTTTGCTTTTTTTCACCCTTGTTATGAATAATAACATAATCACATATACCAGGCACTTCTTGAGAAATGCCACTCATAGAGTAAAAGTTACATATTTTTTCTTTTAGATAAAAAGATATAGTGGAAATTGAAGTAGAAGTATTATCATTTCCAAATGATTTGATGACATTGTATTTGTCTTCCAATTTCTTGACAACTTGTAATTGTTTTCCAGGACTCTGTGGTAAATTCCTCTCAACACATTTCCTTGATCTTGATAACAAACATGAAGACATTGAACTAGTAGCTGAAATTGGTGTGTGTATGCTTGATTATAATTTCAAACCCTTTCTCCCTCTTTTTTCTTTTCTTCAGCTGAAATTTTGCTTCTCTTCTCATTTTTTTGATTTCCAACAAGATTAATTTTCCTTTGTATGATGGTAATTGTACTTGCCATGCTCTTTAATTCACTTCTGATAATTGGCGATTCACTGAGCTCCTGATTGTGGCATAACTAAAATTTAAGAAATGTTATAGGTGAGATAAAAACTGAAAACTTTACAGATGTGACATAATTAAAACAGTTGAAATGCATAAAGATTTAGAATTAACTGAAAGACATAAGCATCTACAACAATCCAATATTGACCTCTAGATAAAAAAACAAAAAAGAAACCAATTTGAGAAGGAATTAAAAAATACTACTACTTTATCTAGTCTTTTGTTACAGATGGGATTAGTGATGGAAAGCGAGGCCCTGTTCCAATGGGACACCTTGAAGTTCTTGTAACACTTAACTGATTCACTGATATTGACGGGTGTTTAATTGCTCACTCACCCACTTGACATTATTAACACTAATGGGTTTTTGACAACTGGTAATGGATTTGTGACACTTTTTTAATTGATTTTCAAGTAGGTTTTACTTACATTTACAATGATTCATGTTAGGGCTGACATATACATATCATGATGACTCAATTTAGTTTACATTTGCAGTGTGTTTTGCTATACTGCATGGTTTTCACATGGCTTACACCCATGTGTTTTACAATTACACACTCCAAAAATTTCCATCATTACATGCAAAAGACTACACACCATTTCTTAAAATACATTGATATTTCATTGTAAAAAATTCCATGTGTTTAATTCATTTTTCAGAAACAGGGTAAAATATTTGCTATACTTAAAGGTGTAATAAACAATACACCTCAATTGATTAACTGTCATTATGTACAATATTTACTTCATTTTCAGGCACTACACTACATGTAAAGAACACAACATTTTTCAAATACACTGATATTTCATTGTAAAAAACCATATATTTAATTCAATTTTTTCACAAGTCAGGGAAAATATGTGCTATACTTAAAGGCCTAATGCATAATAAAAGCAACCTACATTTTCAGAAAGAGTAAAACATGGTTTGTGTATAGAACCAAAAATTCACTTCTTAAAATTTAAGCATGCAATGTTATTAATAAAATGTATATACACACTTGTTTTCAATATACAAAAATATTATATATCAGATTTTACATGCTGATCTTTTCTTTGCACTTCTTTTTGGTTTATATGAATTTCTCAGGTTGTAGACATTTGCTGACTGATGCCTCTTTTCTTGATTTTTCCACATTGTTCACTTTTTGTACACATTTGTAGACTGACACACCTTTATTGACACACATGATTTTTTGGGGTCTTTATGTTTGCTGACTGATACATCCTTTATCGAATTTTCCATGTTTTTTTCACTCTTACTTGTTTTTTATGAGTTTATATGGCTGCATACTTTTACATGGGTTTTCCAAATTTCACTGCTTTTCTTGACTTAAACACCATTGTTCAATTTTATTTCATTTATAGGCCTTATTTAAGTGATTGTATGCATCACATGGTGTTACACTTTTCAATTGTTTTGTATTGCACAATTCCATGATATGCACAGCATTTGCTCTAAACATATAAACTTGAAAGTGTGTGTAGTGAGATTCATGGTAAATTCTATAGCAAAATGTGTACAAAGAATTTGAGTTTTATTAATAATTCTACATTTGTAATTCACATTGTTAGTTAAAAAAATTATTATGTCTAAATAATTCTAGTTAGTCAATTGTAGCAATAAAACAAAAGCAATTAACTAAAAACTATTATGTACAAATATTTCCATTCAGTCAGTTGTAGGTTAAACAAAAGCAATTAAAACAATTTGACTCTTAATAATTCTACACTTGTAATTTAGTTTTAATCAAAAAGCACTTATATAATTTAGTTTAAACATGTACAATGTAAAGAGATAATACATCAATGAATATATCTGGACAAACTGTCAATCCCTAAATTCATTTATTCCAAAAAACATGTAGCTGGGAAGTAAAATATTACATCAATGTGTATAACCAAATAAATGATAAAAGTATATTATGTACCCCAGTTTTTTCTGGTAATACATTTGTTAGCTAAGTTCACTTCAATGTCAAAAACTGACTTCAAAACATCAACTCAATTACTCACAACTTGATCTTTAACATTTAAAATCTTTTAAAATGAGGCAATTAGCCCAATTCACTTAGTTGTTATAGTAACCACAAGGCAAGGTTGACAGTTCCAAAAAAGCATTACCCACTTCTAGCTGTCAAGATGTCAATTCCCACTATACATTTTATGCTATGACGCAAAGTTACACACAAAGCTAATTACGCACATTAAAAACTCTCTAATGTATGATGAGTTGACTCACCATTTCTTGAATAGAAAACCCCACTTTAATCCCATCTGCTAAATTAATTAATACCACTTATACAATAATTGTAAAAATACAATGGTCTTGCACACTCTCATTGAATAATAAAATAGAAAAATTAGAACACTAATAGAGGAGTGAGTAATAATTCCTTCTTACTAATAAAACACTTGAGAAGAAACACCATAGTAGAGCATGCATTAAAATTGATTTAATACATGCAATATATAATACTGGGAAGAAATGTGAATTATTTGAAACTAAGTGTTTGGTTTTTAAAGAATATATAAGTTAATGTAAACTTTTTACTATTCTCTTAATAAAGAAAGCATGCCCACATTAAATGTTGTTCCTTTGCAAAACACTCAAAAGCTTTTAATTTTCAGTGGTCCATCAAATTTGGGAAAAACAAGCTTACTTGGGAAATTAATTGATAAAGATTATTTTGATAGATATTCCAAAGCAACTGTTTTTTACCATCACTTCCAAAGTCATATTTATAGCAAATTTAAAGTGAAAATGAAGCATGTGGAATTTTTCAAGGAATTTTCAGAGAATTTACTAGTTGAAAACAGTGTTAAAAACCTATTAATAATATTTGGTGATATGGGCAAAACTGTGCTACAATCAGATGCATTTGCTAACCTTGTTATAGCTGGAAGGCACTTAAATTGCAGCATTGTGTTAATCACCCATTTGGTTTTTTCAAAAGGAGGTTACTCAAGTCTAATTCAGAAAAATGCTTCTGGAATATTTTTGTTTAATTCTGTGCATGAAAGATTGCAAATTAGAATTTTACGAACCCAGATGGGAATTATGTGTAAATTGTTGGCTGCATATAAAAAGGGTGTTAGCAAACCACATGGTTATTTGCTTATAAATTTTGCACAGGACATTCCAAACAAATTACGTCTTTCAACAAACCTTGAAGGTAGACAAATTTTCTATGGAACTGATTCAAGAACACATTATTTACAAATTCCTAATGGGATGCTCAAAAAAGTCTGAAGATAAAACCCTAGGAGATTATCAAACTTGGTGATGAAAAGACTACATTTCTAAAATATTGTCAGTACACAAAAACTGCACTATTCAAACATTCAAAGTCGAAAAAATTACAATTCTATCATCATCAAATGGACTAGCATTTTTCAATTGTTTTTTACGCATTATGATTAACTATATATAATATCTAAATGCATTAAAATCTCAAATCATTATATACAATGTCAGTGGTTGAAATGGTGCTTATTTCTCTGGAAAATTACAATAGATTAACATCGGATTTCTGTCAAGAACAATGTATTGATGGTGACAGTATGCAGCTAAAACCAAGTAATCATTATTCTACACAACAACAACAACAAACCTCCTTTATTAACAATGATATACAAGTAAAATGCAATGCTGTTCAAACCCCCACTCAACAACTGGTGATGAATTAAAAAACTTTTTAAACAGTTCAAATACAACTGCTCTCCTACATGATGATACAATGTATATGATGGCTGGCTCATTATCATTTACCGAATTCAAAAACGCCCTGCAAACACCAAACAAAAGACTAAACCAACGTGTGCGTGCAATTTTAAAAAGTATTGGTACAATCCCTACCCAACTGGTTAAAAATAATCGCGTTTATGAAGCTATAAATAGAAAAGAACTCATGGTTTGGAATTAATTGGAATGAATAAACACTTGCACCAGTTGTACACTTCATTAAGATCATCTGCTAGTTTTGGGGGGTATTTATAAGTTGTATCACAAAGCTAAATTGAAATTCCCAAAAATAACTCTGGAAAATGTACGAAATTTCCTTGCTACAAATGATACATACACTATGCACAAGTCAGCTATGAGAAAATTCCCACGTCAGGGTGTTATTGCATTTGGCATTGATGAAATATGGACTATGGATTTGGCAGTTGTTGAAAGTCTAGCATAATACAATAGAGAGATAAAGTACTTGCTTGTTTGTTATGATATTTTGTCAAAAAAATTTCATGTACAACCATTGTATAATAAAACTGCTAGTCATGCTTTTAAAAAATTTGATCATTGGTGTAATGTGAAAAAGATTTGGGTTGATAGGGGAACAGAATTTAATGGAGTGTTTAATGATTTGTGCAATAGAAATAATATAACAGTGTATAGCACAAATTCAAACATGAAGGTGGTGTGTGCAGAAAGAGCAATAAGGAGTTTGAAAGAAATTCTATTCAAATATTTACACTTTAGCAGGGTTATAAATATATAGATAAACTCCAACAAATTGTTGGTGTCTTAAATTCCAAAGTAAATCATACAATAGGCATGTATCCAAATTCTGTAACAAAAAAACATGTACCATACCTGATTGGAAAACTAATGACCATTAGTAATAAGCATTACCAACCAGCATTGTTTCACCTTGGTGATCTGGTAAGAATTTCAAAATCTGATTACACATTTTGAAAAGGCTACTCACCACAATTTCAAATGGAGGTTTTTAAATAAACAAAGTGTTTTCCACAATCCCCATTACATGTGAATTAAAGTCAAATAGTAGTGACACTAATGTAGATATAATTAAAGGAAAATTCTACCAATGGGAATTGACTAGAGTAATTAGGAAGCATGCATGGACAAGAATAGAATAGTATAAATAACCTATATGTGTCATTGTCAAATCATTCAGTATGGAGTGATATTATAGTGAACAAGTGAGTGGTAGAAACCCTACAGCAATAACTTGTCAAAAAGGCTTTAGAGTAATTACCACACTCAGATGTGTTGCCATACCACTAGCATTGAAAATGATTCCACCCTTGAAAAATGTATTAAGCAATATTGGTAATGAGATTTTGGATGAATCAATTTCAGGTTTAAATGACATAGTCTCTGGCAAAAATGTGAAAAAGGTTTTAAAATGAAGAATTGCCAATGTAGCTAAAAACACAGTCAGGAATCAATTTAATAAACAACGTCAAAATCATGAAGAAACTGGTAATGGCTTCTCTGAGCCAGGGAGGATAACAAAAACAATTAAAACAAAACGTGGAATTAAACAATTTACAGTTTCCAGTGCAAAAAAACAATGTAAACCTAGTCCACTCATAGTAAAAAAGAAACCTATCATAAAGAAAACTGACATTTTTAAGAATTTGGTATAAATAGCTGTACACATTGACACTTGATATTAGTTTGATACCTGTCATGACCACGTTCACTCATTCTTGCTTGGATATTTTCGAGCTTGATAAGGTGTTGGTAAACTTTAATGGAGGTAGTACACAGGAATATTTCCCAACTTCTGGTT